>CALNVZ010003047.1:160496-172666 GCA_940671915.1 Paracentrotus lividus
CATGGTGTGCTAACCTTTTAAAATCAATTATATTAAATTAAATGAAATATTATTTGCATCTCTCTATTCATCTAGTGGATAGATATAAGTACCTTTCTTGTTATTGTTGGAAGACCTTATTCTGTTATAAACATATGATTCAGGTGGAAACATCTTTAAATGCTTCATTACATTCACTAGTGCTTTCATTATTATAATTGTTCTAATTATGGTAATTGTCGCCGAGATAAGTATCTGTCGATAATTTACTTGAATAATCATGCATACTCTGTACTTTTTCTAATTATTTTCTTATATCATATATTATGTAATTTCTATATTAATAATTTTCAAGTGTATGATTTCTGCTGTGTCGTGTAATTGTTCTTTTCTTATACAATCTGCAATTAATTAAAGATCTGATTACACACTTATATATTAGAAAAATCAATTACTAATATTAAGTGATTATACCTATTTAGTTACCGAATTATGCTGTTTATTAACATGGTCCCACTAATGATCATCTACTTTGATGTTTTTTTATTGGATCCAAATATCTGGTCTTTATGGTATTCTTGTTTTTCTTGTTTGTTCTTGGTTTATTGTTACTTAACTGTTGTCAGAATTGATTCCTTTTTATTCCTAACTTAGAATTCTTCGTGGCAATATTTCAAAGATTACAGATACACATATGGTTGCGTTCTATTACTTACTATTCAATTGGCTGGTGGCTACTTGGATCTAAGCTCATTATTATGTAATTTTTACTTCTTATTTATGTTTTCTAGATTTATATGAGACGCTTGTGGCATGATATTCGATCTAACAAATCACTGGTTGTGTATTTATGGCTATATCTTAATCTTCATGCTAACATTAGCATCTTGTTATTTTTTTGGAATAGTGTGAGTTAATTTCTGATTGATTTCTTTGAGTGTATTGAAACATTAGGTTCTTTTTAGAATTTTTCTTATTACTGTAGTATTTCATTTAGTCTTATGAGACTGTAAGGTATCAGTGTACAATCTTATAATACAGTCTAATTTATTATGGATAATTTCAAAAGCTGAGGATAGATCGGGCCCATATTCCGTCAAGTATCCGTATGCTACGAACTCAACTTGATATGATAATTTATATTAAGTTCTATATAATTGAATAGCGCTCTGCAATTAACTACTTTATTTAAAACCTCATAATTAGTTCAATTGTATGTAAGCCAATACACATTCAAAACAAGGATATACTGGTCGTTGGATGTGTTACATATTTCCCATTCGTCAACGAAGCGAGTGTTGGGCGAATTGTTTCATGTCTAATACAGGGCTGCACGTTATTGAGTTTATGCGCGGTGTATTTTGCGGTTTTCGGAGTCTGAGATTTGTGTCTTGTTACATCTTACTTAACACAATAAACTGGCATTTTTTTTTTGTAATAACAGTTTTTGGCATTTTATGATGAATTTTTGTTCTTTTATAACATATATAATGGTCTTGTGATTATGGTGCATCTATGAACTAATTCTCATTTGTTTTGTGTACTTTATATTTATATTTTTTATGTTGATGTGGTTTTCTATTTTTACGTGTGTTTTTTGTTTATGTCTATTGTGCTACTTAATTTTTGTCCTTTTCTACGATGAATTCTTTTCTTGTTATTTACTTTGTTCTTAATATGAAATATCTGGATGTCTATATATTATTTGTCTTTTCTTTTTGCTTTCCTACCATCTCCCTCATGTCTTGATACTTGTTCTGTTTCGTATGGACTGGCCTGATTTTTTCTTTCTCATTTTCTTGTTTTATTTTAACTTTAGTATATACCAACTATCTTTCTATATTACCTGGCTGCTCTAAAGATTGTTTAATATGTATATGGTGGAAACATTATCGACCATTTGTTTATGTCTGAGGTTTGTGCTAGCATTCTCACTTGTTTATATACCATTTTTCCAATATTCTTTGGTGTTTTATGCATGAACATTGCTTGTGACAAATTATTGTGGTTAGAAACTTATGGGTTTTTTTTTTTTTTTGTTTTGTTTTTTCTGTTTTTTTTTTTCTTTTATTATGTTCATTGGTTTGTTGTGGTCTATTTCTACCTTCTTATTCTTTGCTTAGAATTATTAGAATCCTTTCATTGTTTAATTATCATTTTGGTGTTCTTTATTTCTTTACTTTATAACCTACACAATTATTATTCTTGTGTTTTAGAACTGACACACTTTTGGTTGTTGTATTAACACGTTTATCAGCTTAGGCTTACTCTTTGACTATTAACGCATTCTTGGCAATAATTAAAGCTTGATTACATTTTCTGAGGAAGAATTGCCCAAATATTTACTAGCTTTTCTTTATTGTCTTTCTCCTTCTCTTTTTTTTTTTTTCTGTTTTCAAAACCAATCTTTCCAAAAATTTTACGCCATTTGTTTCTTACTTGCAAAAATTCAATATGTCTTTCCCTTTGGTTTAACAAAAACGTATTGGACTATATACTTTTCATGTATCAATTGAAAATTATATTATTTATAATTTAATTGGTGTGTTTTTTATGCGGGAATGCCGATTCCTATCATCCTTCCTCTCTCTCTCCTGTCAGTTTTTTCTTTTCTTATTATTTATTCCATTCTTTCTTTTTGTTTCTTTCATGTAATCCCCATCCAAAACTTTCTGTCCTCTTTTATACTTTTTTTACTGGTTCCTATCGCCTCACTCCCTCCACCTTCTCTCTCTCTCTTCTCTCTCGCCTCTCTCTCCTTTTTCTCCTTCCTCTCCCTCTTTTTTGGCTTTCTCTCTTTTAACTATCGTGCTTTTTTTATTATAAGAAAATGAACAAGTCTGGGCTGGGGGTCCCTATTCTCTTCCACATTTCTATATGACCCTCATTTCATTCTAAAGTTTATAGGGCAATAGGCCTTTTTGTTTTCATGGGCTATCCTGTCAGTGTTTCTTTTATGTGTTATACCATGAACACTCGACGAATAAAATAAAATAAAATTATATGTTCACAGTTATTTATTCCTCATGTTTGAGCTCATAGATAAGGTTACCTTTGGTCCTTGTAAAAAAAAGAAACTGTAATTGATTATACATTCAAAGTTATGAAGTTCTGAAGTTCTCTAGTAAGTGATATAAATTATAAAAAAAAACAAGAATAACAAACTTGAGGCTCTGATTACAGTGAAACAAATGATAAACAAACTAAAGGCACTTTTTTCGGAAAATATCAATATTTCATTGCATTTCTAACAAAACGTATTAGACAGATATGTTCAAAGTTATTGAATGTTCATGTCTGAGATTATAGGTATGGTTACCTTTTTTTTTTGTAAAGCATAATAATCGACAATACATTCAAAGTTATAAAGTTCTGATACTTGAGCTTATCAACGAGGCTTTTCTTTGCTATTTTTCTTTATATCCAAGTCTACTCCTATTTACCATCTTGGCATTAAAAGAACGTAATTGTCACTCTCTTCATATTCTTTACTTTTTTCTTTTCCAGTAAAGTAATATAAATTATTTTAAAAAAAACAACAACAACAACAAGAATAAAAACTTGAGGCTCTGGTATCTCACTTTGCGGAGACGTCTCCGCGATAGAATAGAAAATTTTGTTTTCGCGACGGACAGAATGTATTAAAAACGTCTCCAATATCTCGGAGACGTCTCCGCCACAATTTATGAAAAAAAATCCGTCTCCGAGATTTAGGAGACGTCTCCGAGACGTCTCGGATACGATTCTAATATTATTTATCCATCGCGGAGACGAAATTTCTATTCTGTCGTGGAGACGTCTCCGAGAAGTGTGATACCACCCTAATTTTCATGTCGGAGGTTATAGATGTTGTTACCTTTTGTTTTTGTAAAGCATTATAATTGAAAATACATTCAAAGTTATGATGCTTGAGCTAAGGGTGCCATCTCACTTCGCGGAGGCGTCTCCGCGACAGAATAGGAATCTTGTCTCCCGACGGATAAATAGTATTAGAGACGTCTCCGAGACGTCTCCTGAATTTCGGAGACGGATTTTTTTTTTTTTTTAATTGTCGCGGAGACGTCTTGGAGACGTCTCGGAGACGTCTCTAATACTAGCTCCATGGTTCAGAGGTTTCTGATTATGTTTTAATTATGTTTACAGGAAGCAACAAATTCCGGGACAATTGTAATGTTTTTTATGTAATTTGCAGGGGCCACGGAGCCTGGGAGGACTTCGTCAGCGAACGTGTACAAAAACGGAAAAATGACCATGGACCATTCTTGGTCACGTGTGTGACCGAAATTATGCAAAATCTTGACTTTAATTGGCTATAACTCTAACAAATTTAAAAACTATACTGATTTAATGTTTATATCATGCTAATGTATTTTGTTGGCTTACTTTTTAAATATTTTTGATATTTACAAATGTCATGTTCAAGGTCAGAGGTCCAAAAGAAGTGGGTCACGTGTGTGACTTCACAGAACGGCAGATTTGAAAGTTCAATTTCATTTTTTTGAAATTCCGTGAGTTTAAAAATGATGAAATGTTCTTATTGCTGTGAGATATGCATTATGGACCTGTTTAACCAAAATATACCACTGGATAGGAGTCATCTCTGAAATTTCTTTTTTTATCATTATTTATACGGAATCGGTCACGTGTGTGACATTTAGTGGGGTCACGTGTGACCTATGGCAAATTGTACAATAAAAATGAATATATTATGTATTATGCAATAAATGTACATTGACAATTACTAGTAATCCGCTGTGGTAAAAATTTATGAACTCAACTCTAGTCAGTCAATCGGGGTGTTTGGTAGCTGTCAGACTGGGGAGGGGCGGTAGGGAAGCGGGGGGGGGCGCAGTGGCCCCCTAAAGATCTTGCTGATTGCGCGCGAGCGCGCCGAAAATTTGCATGAGGGATGTGTGATAGTAACCTACACAAGAAGACTGTGTTAATTCCCATAAATAATAATAATTAATTTAAATTTTAATAAGTGAATAACTTTCATTAAACGCATATGCATCAATCATAATTTTGTTCTAATAGACAAAACGCCTACAAGCTTCTGGACATCAATATTAAGGCTTTGCATACACTCTTAAGGATCACTAAACCATTGTACTGGAAAAAATTTGATATCGAAGCTAAATCCACTTGTTGTATTATCATTGTTTACTGAATTTCTTCATTATTCCGTTTTTTCGACCTTGTTCTTGTTGTTTGTTGTTCTTGTTTGTTGTTCTGTGTCGGTTTTTTTTTTGCAAAAATATGCAGAACCATTTTGGAGCATAATAATGCAAAATAAATTAATCAGACAAATGAAAGTGAAAATATAGAATTTATGACCCGCCCCACCTCAGCGGGTCACGTGGTACCAGATTTTTGCTAAATAATAATCAATAAACTAAGTAGATGCAAGGTACCTAATCTAGCTTGAAAAAAATTATAATAATACCAGAGCATGTTTAAGCACGGGGCGCATAAACGTTTGTCGTTTTCTGTGTTACTGTGTATGCAGATTTGAGGCAATTAATGTCCAGGGTGATATATCTTAATATACATTAACAGACATTATTTTTGGGTTTAGATTTAAAAGAATAGAGCGTAAAATAAATAATATATATGACACAAGTAAGAGGATCCAACTAGGAATCAGATTCCAATCGACAGGGTTAAAAAATGATATTTTAATTACCTGTTTTCCATTATTACTCATTTCTGTTAATTATATGCAAATGAGCGATTGAACAATTGCAAAAATCAACGGAAAAATACATCAGTTTCACGAACCTATACGAAGCAACATTGCCTATTTGAAATATGCAGCTTAAAATCAAAAAGACAACAATGTATTTTGTCCACCAAAAGGTTTCACTTTTCAAGAATGGCCGAATATGCCGGTCCTTTTTAAGATGGATGACCATTATCAAAGTTAATGTAATAACTAAATTAAAAATTACGGCTTCATTGAGCTGTGCGAGGGAGTAGGTGTACTTCCACATAAGCCCTGCCTCGCATCGGCGCGCGGCTGTCCCTAGGAAACGAATGTCGACGGGCACGCATCGCCGACTTACAAAATAATACAAGCACTTGGAGGAAAAAATGTAATAATAATAGATCCATGGTTGGGGGGCGTTAAACTTTCGTGTTTTGGGGTCACGTGTGTGACATTTGATGGCAATTAATTTCTTTAGGTTAATTATCTTAAAACAATCAATTCAAACCAATTATCTATTTAAAATTAAAGGAATGAAGATTAAAAAAAAGGGTATAATGACACTAATCAAAAGTAAGGAGACCACATATACAATAGTCTCAGAGTCAAACAAATGATATTTTACGTACCATTTTCTATTCAAATTTTGGCATGTTAATTATGCAAATGAGCATGAAAATTTGTAAAATTAAGATAAAAATGCAATTCATAAAACTTTCAGACAAGCTCTATATGAAGTGTGCAGCTTAAAACAGAAAGGACAAACTTTATTATTTCCAAGTGGTTCAATTTTCCAAAAGAATCGCACCCATACATTTGTGATTTTAGTCTGTTCAGACCCCCCCCCACTCCTCCCACTGCCGCACCCCCTCCACTTCCAAAAACGCTTCCAGCGCCCCTGATGGTATTTAATAGCTTGGTGTTGATATCAAGCGGAAATCTGCTTTACCGATTCCTACGGGAGTTTTAACAAAACAAGGATTGTAACAGCTTGTTACAATTGCCCCTGGCAGAGGTGACAATTGAGAGGATTTTTTTCTATCTTAGCTTCGGTATCACGTTTGAAAAACTTTTGCAAAATATGCCTAAGAACATAATTTCAAATATACAAAAAGACAGCCGTACTCATCCACAATATTTCTCAAGAAGAAAAACAATAGTAATTGATATACTTTTATGCTCAAAAAAAACGGTTTTTTCCGACTTAGAAAGTTCCACGAACCGTTAAAAACTGCTAACACTCATACAGCATGTGGGCGATATATAAATGCCATGTCTCTCATACAAATTAAGTTATAGCGTTTTCCGCTAGGAATGGGAGCCTCTGTTACAATTGCCCCGTGTTACATTTGTCCCCGGTCTCCCCTACTTATCATGTACTAATAATCCGTTCAAAATGGGTTGCTCCACCAAGTTGCATGAATCCTACACACAATAACAATCACAATGGCGGAGGCTATCAGTTATTTCTATGAACGCGAACTTTAAACAAATCTTCATTCATCTCGAAAACGGAATGCAAGTTTATAGGACTCACGACGAACACTACTATCAGTAAATCAAAATAAAGAACAAATTTGACATCAATTGCTTAGCTTAAATTCTCTAGCACAATCACTGAATGATAAAATAGCTGTTGAAATATATAAAACATGGGCGGCGGAGACGGGGGGGGTGGCCTGGGGGACGGGCCCCCTCAATTTTTCCCAGAAATTTTAATATTTTCTAATGAAAAAGAAAGAAAAAGAAGAACGGGAAGGCAAAATTTGTTTAAAATACACGACCTTTTTTTTTCTGCTCGCGCATCGCGCTCACAAGGTTCTCTCAATAAGGCACATTGACTGATCCGTTATGTTCCATTTAAGTAAAGTTATGTAAATTCTTCTACTTGCACTTGGCCCTCGCAATTTATTTTTGTTAGAATTGAGGTGATCTTGACCCATAGAAGAATTCAAACAAAAAGAGATAACATGGAATATGTGCGTCGCAAATTCCTCTTTGGAAGACTGATTCCTGACGTCGCAAAGTGAAGTGATGGATGTCAATCAAGTTTCAAAATCTAGAATACACTACCTTCAGTTAATTATAAGTCAAAATTTTCGGCTCGCGCATCGCGCATCGCGCGCTCGCTAACTTTTCTTTAAAAAGCCCATTGACTGATCCCTGGCGTCCCAAATAAGTAGTGTTATGTAAAATTTTCTGCTCGCGTTTCGCGCTCGCATTTTTTGTTGTTGTTAAAATGAAGGTGATCGTTACCTAGTAACAGAATTCAAAATTTTCATTTCATCAGCCAAAATTTTCATCTCGCGCTTCGCGCTCGCAAATGTGTCTCAGATGGGATGGTAATTGTCAAAATGTGTATAGAATACACTTCCTTTTTGGTAATTATAAGCCAAACTTTTCGGCTCGCGCTACGCGCTCGCAAATTTCTCTAAAAAGTTCATTATACTGACCCCTGACTTGAATATGTTCTGCTTGTTCACAAAGGTGCACTTTTTCGCATTTCGAACCACCCCCCCCCCCCCCCCCCGTAAAAATCCTTATTATTCAGGCCTAATGTGTTCGCATGAATTCTTCTAAAACTTAGGCCTTCTCACTTTTGAAAACGCTCCGCCGGCCCTGTAAAAACCACAAAGGTTTTTGTATTATTGATATCAAAAACGCGTCTTTATACAGGACACAATGGTTTCTACATTTATTAATCAATATAACTACCGTATTTCTTCTGACACGACACAGTGGCTGCCTACAAATTTGAATATGACTACTCAAATATCATATCATGCAGGTGAGGTGGTAGTACAAAGTACAGAGTTTTAGAAGGTTAAAAGGGAAGTTCACCCTGGAATTTTATCGATTTTAAGAAATGAAGAAAAATAAAAGAAAAATATGAGTGAAAGTTTGAGGAAAATCGACCAAAAAATAGTGAAGTTATGACTGTTTAAAGTTTTGATTCTGTGACGTCACATGCGAGCAGCTCTCCCATGTGTTGTGCATGTAAATTCCATAAAGTTGTCTCATTTCATTGTTATTAATAAAGGAATGGGTTAAATTGATAGAGGCACGTATATGAACATAGGTTTGATGATATATCAACCGCATATGTGAAATAATATTTTTCTAAAGAAAGACACTTTATGGAATTTACATTACATCTTCTTGAAACCTTCACTCATATTTTTCTTTTATTTTCCTGCATTTTTAAAAACCAATTTAAACCCAGGGTGAACTTTCCCTTTAAGTCTAACTTGGTATGATATTGTGAATACAACTACATGGTCCAATGACTCTAAAAGCCCTGTGGATAATAGTGGTTCTGATGATGATGATTTTATAGCATGCTACATGAAAAACCAATGCAATGTAATGGATAGTAGTTATCATCTGTAAAAACTTGTGAGATGGCTCATATCAATAATATAGACCGAGAATCCCTGTTCTTCTTCCCTTATCGCACGGAGGATCTAGGAGGAGGGTAGCGATCAGCGGAGAAGACAGAGATTCTCTGTCAAATATTGATTAATATTTAAAGGGGAATCCCACCCAAGGAGAGAGTCAACCTTGCAGGAAGAGGACATATCAATTCTACTCTATGTAAAATGTAAAGTTAACGTATACCAATGTGTGGCATTAAATCGTAATTAAACAAGGCGCGTCATTATCAAAGGACCCAGAACGCAACAAAGGACGCTTGGAAATACGGCTGAGAAGCGCGAGAATTCTATACAGCTGGCTGCAATAAACAAAACCGCGTAAGAAGACTGATTCCCTGCATTCGAATGGTAATCGCCCCCGTCCGTATGGAGGCAAATACGCGGTAGATGAAAGAAAATTTATGAACTTTTCTCATGTTTTTTAGTAGATGCTGTCAGACCCAGAAGTGGAGGAAAAGACATTTTGGAAGAGCCATATATCATAGATGTGTCTGAAGTTGTAGATCAGAACTGTATTTTACATAGATTGATGCTTACTCAAAACCAAAGAGATCTCGCCGCCAAAGACGCGCCGTCGCATTAGTCTAAGCGTGATATGCATGTGATTTGCGTAAACATGAACCAATCGAGAAAAAAAATCTCTTATAAATTCAAAGTGACAGGACTTTTTTTTAAGCCAATCGAAATAAATATACCATTAATGGAAAGCTGAGAATTCAAGCCTTTTAAAAAACCGCGTGTGATCATGTAAAGTGTAATATAATTATGCGTCATTTGGAGGAGCAAGACTTTGGAAGCGCAATGCTGGTTCGGGACTCAAATTGGCCATATTGTACAAAATATGTTCTGACCAGGCTTTCGAATTGATTCAAGTGGACAGGACTTTTTTCGCCTTTGCAATAAGTTATCCCTATTTTCTGAAAAATTCAGAACTGTGAGCGTACTCATCAAAATTGATCATTTCTTTGAAAGGGTAGTTGCTCGCGCACACATAAAGAAAATAAAGTGAAAAACTGTCCAAAGAACAGAAAAAGTAATGGGAGGTCGTTCGCTTGAGATAGAATGGTAGCGCCCTCCTATCTCTTAAGTTAGTTACAACTAGAATTGAATATTAAATGAGAGGAGCTATCTAAAAAAAGTTTCATCAAAATCGGTTATAAAATAAGAGAGTTATGGAAGTTTGAAAAGTCTAGTTGTTCCTTCTATGGCGATCCTCAAATTGGCACCATCATGGACAACTCTCCATTCATTTTGTACACAAATTTTCCGATTTTCCCCATTTTCTTTCGAAATATATCATACCTCCTTCTAAGCTCAACATATGTTGCGTGAAATATATTTTCCCATGACATATTTTGAGCTCAGAAGTAAAGAAGACAAATTTTGAAAGAAAATGGGGAAAATCGGAAAATTTGTGTACAAAATGAATGGAGAGTTGTCAATGAGATCGGCCATTTTGAAGCCGATGATGCCTATTTGAGGATCCCCATAGAAGGAACAACTAGACTTTTCAAACATCCATAACTCTCTAATATATTCTAACCGATTTTGATGAAACTTTTTTTAGATTGCTCCTCTCATTTTCCTCTTTCCTGTAAGGTTGATTCTCTCCTTGGGTTGGATTCCCGTTTAAAGTACTGTAATTGAGCTATCACCGACACGTCTTACATCCTCATGATATAAAACCAATAAAAAGTGGTCAGGTTGATATATTGTACTCTGTCCACCATAAAGGTAGAATTTTGATTAAGCCTTTATTTTGTCAATGCGTCTGTCCCAATTTTACACCATAGGGTCCTGACGACCTTGGACATTTTCTCTAATCCTTCCCGGGGTCAACTTGGGGGGGGGGGGAAGTTCTACCACCCCCTCTATCATAATGCCCCTCCCTCTTTTAAGATCCTTGCCCTTTCATTTACCCTGCTGGGCAAGTACCCCTTAGGGTGGTATCTCTCTTCGCGGAGACGTCTCCGCGACACTTTATGGGAAAAAAAGTCTGAAGTAGTCCCAAATCCGTCTCCGAGACGTCTCCGCGATGTCGGAGACGTCTCTAATACTTTTTATCCGTCGCGGAGACGAAATTTTCTATTCTGACGCAGAGACGTCTGTGTTACCATTTGGGTGTGCGACATCCGTTGCTCCAAAGCATTTGCTATGAGGAAGACTGTCTTGGAATTGTCACATGAAAAGCGCCAGAAGATAGCGGAACGCACCAAGGCATCCTGGACCTTAGGCAAGCCACGGAGGTCGGAAGCAGTCTCAGAGACTTGAGGGATCTTTTTAGAAAGAATAAAAGAACCCAACGGATCAGAGAGTAGCTGAGCAAAAGAAAGCGACAAACCACTAACAATTGCTAAATTGTAGTCTCGGATACAGTTGAGATCAAAAAGACAGACCAGAAAGTTAGTGATGGATGGTAAATATACCTCCCTAGGACCAACACCTAGCTCCTTGCACCAAGAAAGTGCTTCCAGACCTAGAGTGGTAGGGTGTTCTATAAGACTCCCTCCTACTCTGAACTAAAAACTGAGCAGTACGCTCATCAGAGAAGCTCGACGATCGAGCTCTCTCCATGATAGTGGCAAAGCAACAGTTTAGTATTCCCAATGGGGGCTGAGACATCAGATCTGGACTCTACGGAAACCACATCAGACGTTCCAAGAGATCTGGAAACCAACGTCGAGGTATCAAAACTAACGCCACGAGATTCTCCTGTGAACCTGAGGAATCAGCAGGAACGGAGGAGTTCTCCCCATGCACTGTCTCCACTGGATTGCGAAGGCATTCAGAGCAAATTCCTCCGATTCTTGAACCCATGAACAGAACAGAGAGAGGTGACTATTGAGCACACCATGATCACTCTCGGCTTGTACTCGCAACCGCGTGTACAAGTCAATACCAAAAATCCTAATTAGCTGTTTGAACACAACCAGACAGAGAGTCGAATCCGAGGGTAGACTCTTTCTCCTGGAGAGGTAGTCCGCTAAGAGATAATTTTGACCCGGGATGTGTGAAGCTATTAGAAAAATGTCTTCCGAGCCTCATCAATT
>CALNVZ010003047.1:202589-254821 GCA_940671915.1 Paracentrotus lividus
CTATGGTATTCCATGGTACAATAAATACCATAGAAGTACCATAGGGAAGACCACAAGGAAAAGGGTACCATACAGAATACCATACACAGTGGTGTGGCTATTTGGCACAATACCATATGTATGGTATTGCTTGTATGGTTTTTGGCACAAATCCCATAATGTATGGTATTCTGTATGGTTTTTTGGCACAAATACCATATGTATGGTATTGTCTGTTATGTTTTTTTTTTGCACAAATAACCATATTGTATGGTATTGCTGTATGGTTTTTTTGCACAAATACCATATGTATGGTATTTCTGTATGGTTTTTTGGCACAATACCATATATATGGTATTGCTGTATGGTTTTTTTGGCACAAATACCAAATATGTATGGTATTTCTGTATGTTTTTTTTGCACAAATACCATATGGTATGGTATTTCTGTATGGTTTTTTGGCACAAAATACCATATGATTGTATGGTATTGCTGTATGGTTTTTGGCACAAAATACCATATGTATGGTTTCTTGGCATAATACCATATGTATGGTTTCTTGCACACAAATACCATATGTATGGTATTGCTGTATGGTTTTTGGCACAAAATACCATATGTATGGTATTTCTGTATGGTTTTTTGGCAAACATTGAGAATACCACAGGACATTCAGAAATACCATATGAATACCACATGACATTCAGAAATACCATAGGAATACCACAGGACATTTTTGTAAGGGAATGCAAAGAAGATGGCGGAATAGGAATATTGAACGATAACATAGCATTGTCGCTGGAGCGTCAATGCAATGAAATCATTAATATTCAAGATCCAGCAAATAGTATGGGGTTAAGGAATACCCAGTGTGAAAAGCATTGAATTTCTTAAACCCGGCTAAGCAAATAGTATGTGGTTAAGCAAAAAAAGATAGTACGGGGTTAAGGATAGTATGGGGTTAAGGATAGTACGGGGTTAAGAAATAGCAGTCTGAAAAGGGTATAATGTGCTTATTTGATTTTTCTGCATCCACAGTAAGCCAACTATCTACAAAGGGACAATTCTCCTTTAAAGATGCACGTTCCTCATAGTGTAGAGGGAGTTCAAAATACGGACTTTGCAAGCTGCCCATTCATACCAACGATGTGCGACTCTTACGTAGTGGTCCAAAAACCGAAAGCTAGAACGCCCGAACGATTGCCGAAGTCATGAGCCAATTTGTTATCGGCATTGATTCGACTGCTCGCATGCTCGGATGCATATGAGAGAACAGCACGTTGCCACACTCGATGAAACGGTTTACAATTTGCAATTTCCTGAAGTGCCACTATCAGGAGTTTTAGATGAGGTTTTCTAACATGGAATCCACAACGGCTTACTAGTTCCTCGAGGTAGGCATTCCAAATTATTTTTCACTCAAGAAGCCTATAAAATTATCGATGGAAGTCTATTTATGGTTTTTAGACCCGTATAATTCGATTAGGGCATTTTCAAATCCATGTGACGTCATTAGGATTAAAAACCTTTTTTCCCATTGCACAAGGCAAATAACAATGGTAACACGTAGGCAATAATGGCATTTCTTTAAAACATTTACAGTAAAATACATCTGAAATTACGAATTCAAAGCACACGATTCCGAATACATTGTCTTGATATGCAAGTGGACAGTGTGAGACTGTATAATAATAATTGGTTTATACTCACTCTTAGTACTTATCATGTACTAATAATCCGTTCAAAATGGGTTGCTCCACCAAGTTGCATGAATCCTACACAGAGTAACAATCACAATGGCGGATGCTATTTCGCGTCGTTGAATAGATTGAGGTTCAACTTGCACGCCCATGTTATATTCGTAACCCTTGCACTCAATAACATTGAATATTGCTATAATATAACTACCGCATTTCTTCTAACACAACACAGTGGCTGCCTACATTTATGAGTCATAACTATTCAAATATCCATGCAGTGGTAGTCAGCACCGGCTGTATAGTCAGCGTGTGTGGTAGTACAGAGCATTGTGTGTGATATTGCCAAGGACTGAAACAAGTACATGGTCAAATGACACCAACAGTTCTGTGGATAATAGTGGCTGTGCTGATGATGATATTATATAGCATGCTACATGAAAAACAAATGCAATGTAATACTTGTAATCATGGTAATGAATAGCAGTTATTAGTTGTAATCGGGGAATCAAAGATGGCTCATACTGATAAAAACCGAGAATCTGTTTTCTCCCCTGATCATCGCATGGAGGAGGAGAAGGGTAGTAATCGGGGGAGAAGACGGAAATTCTCGGTCTAATAGTGATATGTGAACCCCAATGTAAATAAGCTCTCGAGCTGTCGTGGGTTATCCTGTCAAGCTTATCTGAATCATGTGCTTAGCTTGAAAAATAAATCGAATAAAATCAAATTAAATATTGTTGTGCATTGTTGCTTATAAAGGTTGGATATTTTTATTGTGTGTGCTCCAGCCACATCATTTTGCTCGGGCTTTAATTTCTAGAATTTGTTTGTCCTTACCCTCAATCTTCGATACCTGTGCTATATCTTGAACGTTCCCCCTATTGCTATTCCTGGGCATTGAAAAAAAAAAGTTTGTCAACCCCTACAATACCCATTTTTGCCATTATTTTCTCATTTTGGGGCCCCTTTTTTGTTTACCCGGCTGACCAAGGCCCCCATAGTCTTACACCTACGAAACACGTCTGAGTTATATAGGATTGTTATAGTTCTTTGAGTTAAATCTAGATTTATGGTCACAGACTTAATATAGATTTATTATCTAGGGGAAGGGTCAAAGTTTATTTCGATTAGGGTTCAGAATTGATTTTGATCATTTTTACAACATGGAAATTTCTATCTTCCCAAAAATGTATTGTAGAATCTCAGCCAAACAAAAATCACAATGAAAGTAGACTTATAGGCTGGCCTAAAGTTACTATTTACAGCCTTGCCATTTATACTGAAAAAAAAATTGTGAGAAAATTATGATTATTGGTTTATGGTTGTTTTGTATCTATTATGTTTTTACTATTAAGGTAGGATACAATATTTCACTGTTTCACTGATTTCACTTTTTACTTCAATGCCTCCCCTAGGCAAGAGACCAAACTCTGTTACCTTAAGTTACACAGAACAATAACAACCTTACAATTTAGACTCGTTTCGCGGTGATAGGACGAAGGGGCCTTGGTCAGCTGGGGTAACAAAAAGAGGCCCCAAAATGAGAAGAAAAAAGGGGCATTGTGGGGGTTGACAAACTTTTTTTTATTTATCATTCCCCGGGAATGGTTGAGGGAACGTCCAGGATATAGCCAGGGTCCCAAAAAGTGAAAGCGGGTACAAACAATTTCAAGCGGGAGCAAAAAGATGTTGCTGGAGCACACACACACAAAAAAAAAAAAAAAAAAAAAATCCAACCTTTAAGAGCAACAGTGTAATTAATCTATCATTGACAATTAGTCTTACATCCAACATTATAAAACCAATAGAAAAATGGTCAGAATTATATTGTACACTGTCCGCCGCCATAAAGGTAGAATATTTTGGTTAGCCTTGGCCCTTTTCCCCCGTCACTGCACCTCTCCCAATTTTAGACCACAGGGTCCTGGCGACCTCGGACATTTTCTCCAATTCTTCCCGGGGTCAATTTGAAAAAAAAGAAGAAGTTCCACCATCCCCTTTATGCCCCCTTTTTGCTCCTTTTTCCTCTTTGGGACCCCTTTTTGTTTACCCCGCTGGGCAAGGAGCCCCTAGTCCTTATCCAAGGAATCGCGTCTTTGAGTTCGTTTGATATCAACATTCTAAGGGGAAAAGGATAAAGAATTAATTTATCTAAATCTTCAATCTGGCTTCCGTAAATTACGAATGTCAAAGATCATCTTTTGAGAATGGGGACTGATATACCGAGAGAGTCAAAAAAAACTTTACACCTAGAAAAATGTCAATAAAAAGAAAACTAATTTATAAGCCCTTAATTATTTTACATATTCTGAAAGAGTAACTCCTCCCTCATCTTCTGGTACTATTTTTATGTGGTATGTCTTTACGCTTGGATGAACACGACGCATTGTTTGCGAACATGCAAATTTCGAATTGTGCCAGGGTGGGGATGAAATTGAAACAAGAAAAGCTGACAAAAAAGCAACTCCAGCATGAAAAAAATGGCATAACTTTTTAACAAAAATGTATTCCGCTTAATAACTTAGCAGGTGTGTTGTTACACATATTGACTACATTTTGTATGAAAATGAGATAAATCTGTAGAGTCAGGCATGAGTGAGCACACGTCAAAGACAAAATAATTTTTTTTCAAAAGTATTAAGAGGCCTTTTTAGGTCTGTCAATGGCAATTTGCTCTTTAATGTGTACTCATTCGTGCATTACTTGACGAGTCAATCTAATTTTCATACAAAATATAATCAATATGTGTAACAACACCCCTGCAAAATTATTAAGTGGAAGACATTTTCGTTAGAAAGTTATGCTATTCTATTCATGATGGAGTTGCTTTTTTGTCAACATTTGTTGTTTCAATTTCATCCCCACCCTGACACAATTCGAAATTTGCATGTTCGCAAACAATGGGGCGTGTTCATCTAAGCGTAAAGACATACCTCTCAAAAATGGTCCCAGAAGATGCGGGAGGAGTTACTCTTTCAGAATATGTTAAATAATTTAGGGTTTATAAATTGGTTTTCTTTTTATTGACATTTTTCTAGGTGTAAAGTTTTTTTTGACTCACTCGGTATAATCCTTGAAAACGAAATCTAGATTTAGAAAAGGCATATATTTGATGCTCTATGGAAAATTATCTAATCTAAGCTTTGGTAGAAAAATGTTACTTTTCGTGAAATCCGAGTGCACAGATTTCCGAATGTGAGTATAAATAACTGCATGTGCCACCAACAGAGTATACAGACGGCATCCCATAAGGAAGTTCCTTCAGTCCTTTATTATTTACATTAATGTTATATTACCTCAAGATGAAGTTAGATTATTTTGTTATGCCGATGATATCGCAGTTTGTTATTTAAATAAGGATCCAGAACTGAGTCGAAGGAAATTAAAAGAGGCCCTGCATAAAATTGAGATGTATTGGAAGTGGAAGCTAAATGTTTCCTCTACCGAAATCGGCGGTGTTAGTGTTTTCTAACAAACAAAATATAGATATTCTTCGAATATAAGGACATTAGTTACCGTTATTAGAAGAGTATAAATTCATTGGAGAGAGATTTTATTGTAAATTAACAGTATTATTTTACTTAGTCTGTCCATATAAACTCTATCATTGACAAATGCAATGAAAGAATGAATTTATTATGCTGTGTCACCGGCACTCCCTCGGGAAATAAATATGATGGTTGCTTTGTTGGTGGCTGAGCTTTGGATGGCGCTCTTCAATCTCTTTCGGAGCCGAAGATCAATTCCAAAGATTCTTACTTTGCGGCACTAGGTCCCGCATAAAGTATGAGATTTTGAGTATGGTATAGGACTGATCCTGTGCATGAAGGCAATTGAAGAGAAATGTTCTTATTGTGCATCTTAGGCAAAGAAAAGTTGACGCAATCCAATACAGAGCCTTAAAACTATTAAAGGCACAATAATATTACACAATGTTTCCTTGGAGGTTTTACAGGTTTTGACTGGGAAGATGCCTTTGAGATATCGTAGAAAGTGGCTAAATGATAAATTACGAGTGGACGAATGAACCCAGTTTAATTTTCTGGCCAATAAACACTATTTCTTTTTCAGACAAATGAAACGTATTCCATTTTCGAACGAATGAACCTCATTTCATTTTCGGATGAATAAACATTATTTCATTTTCGGATCTTCGAACCCTATTCCATTTTTTGGATCTTCGAACCCTAATTTACTTTCGGACGAATAAACCCCATTTTATTTAGAATGAACAAACCCTATTTCATTTCTTTTTTCAGACGAATGAAACGTATTCCATTTTCGAACGAATGAACCTCATTTCATTTTCGGATAAATAAACATTATTTCATTTTCGGATCTTCGAACCCTATTCCAATTTTGGATCTTCGAACCCTGATTTACTTTCGGACGAATAATCCCCATTTCATTTTCGACTGAACAAACCCTATTTCAATTTCGGACGAATGAACATTCGGAGCAACGAGTCGCGCCCATATTAACACATAAAGATATTGGGGAAGTGCGTTCAAAGGTCATAGGTCTCGAAGGTCAATGTCTGGGTTTAATGGTTCAAAGAGAGAGAGAGATATTATATCAGACAATATCTCTGCCATGATAATGATCTGAAAGCAGTGGATTAAAAATTTCCCTAAATTAAACATGCGAGCGCGAAGCGCTATCTGAAATTTTGTATTGACACAATAACTTAGCTTTTTTAGTCACTTCTGGATCATTTTTTTTTTTGTGTGTGTGCTTGAATAAGACATGTAAGCACAAAATGCGAGCCGAAATTTTGAAAAAACACTTGAATGAAAATATGTAATTTTCAAGCACATTTATATCAAAATTCTTGTTTCAATTTGTTCAATAAAATTATGCGATTGCCAAGCTCATGTTACACAAGTTTAAAGCTTTTTTTTAAAGGAAAAACTATTCAAACTTTTGCAGCTCACGTGCCCCAGCCATCCCCCCCCCCCCCCCCGTTATTACGCCAGCCCACTAATGGTTGTCATTGTGGGAAATCTGATGGGGTAGGAAGATAACAACCATCCCAATTATACTCATTGCGATTCTCTACATCGTCCGTCACCATCGTCAACCAACAGCATTATCGATATCATCATCATCATCATCATCATCATCATCATCAAGAATGTCTTCATTATCATAGTCCTAATCATTGCGATTAATCTCATCATTGTTCAGCATCATCATGATGTCATCCCCATTACGAACATTCTCATTATCATTATCATGATGACCACCATCATCATCACCATCATGAAGAATGTCTCCATTGTCATCATCGTCTCATCATAATTATTGCGATTAATCTCAACAATGATCATCATCATAATTATCATATTAATGATGCCATCACCATCATGAATATCCTCATCATCATTATCATGATGACCATCAGCATTATCAATATCAGGTCCAGGGGGCCGCGCGGGTCCGCCCCCCCCCCCCTAGAAAAAAAGGGGAAAAAAAGGGGGGAACGAAATGGACGACAGGTCCGATTTATCAACTGAACCTCACCCCTATGGATGAAAAAATGATGATCATTATGATGGGCCGAAGGTCGAAAAAAATTAACACCTAATCTCAACATCAATTATCAAATGTATCTTCATCATCAATCATCAACATGAATACTCATCACTATCATTATTAAAATCATTAAGAATATCTTTATCATCATCATCATCATAATAATCATAATCATCATTATGACTAATCTCAACATCGATCATCAAGAGTCTCATCATCATTATCAACAACATGAATATCATCACTATCACTATTGTCATGAGCATCGTCATTATCAATATCATCATCATGAATATCATCCCTTTTTATTCCTTACAGCACTGGAAGATCAGACCCGGCAATTTCTTAAACAAAAGTGGGGGAAAAAGAACAATGGCTCCAAAAAAATAAATTCTGAAAGATGGGGAATATCAGAGAATAGAGTCATGAAACGTGTTCCAAATTTTTCCGAAAACTATTTCAGGTTTTGTTCATACCTTTTTGCAGATAATTAGTCACTAAAAGATACAGATACAATTGAAAGTAAAAAAAAAACAAACAACAGCACAAATAAAAAGTACCTTAAAATAGATAATTATATTTAATTTATGTAGCACTCGAATTTTTCCACTTTTATAATTTATTTTGCTCGATAATCGTGATTTGTCATTTGGTGGGCATCCTCCTTAGCAACGGCGCAAAATAATATTTCTTGTGTGGGTGTTGTTGTTGTTGTTGTTGATTTTATTTATTTATTTATTTTTTACTTTACCGTCGTACTTGTATCTTTTTGCGATTATCAATTTGCAAAAAGGTATAAACAGAACCCAAAAACATATCCCAATAAATTTGAAACATGATTCTATTCACTGATAATCCCCATCTTCTCAAATTTCATTTTTGAGCCTTTATGTTACAAAAATGACCGGGTATGGTTTTGGAGGTTAAAGTATAGGGTAAGAAACTAACAAAGATAATAGCATAGACAATTTGATACAAAATATCTTTGAGTTCCTTCTCCAAGTTTTGTTTTTATTTTGAAAAGAAATGCAATTCAAACGATCGTGGTAGTGGATCAAATAAATGAATTTAGATGTGAGATGAAAACAATCCAGACATGCAACTGGTTACAAAGATATTGATAATAATGAAAATAAACTAGGTCTATACAGCGAAAGACCGCTGCTGTTATATGAAATAAAATGACAATGTATGACAATAATAACAGTGAGGTCTATTTATATTGCCAAAGACCGCCGCTAAAATATGCATGATAAATTGAATTCATAAACTGAGTCCAGAAAATGTTCCTGAATAAAAGATCCACAACGAAGTCACACGATGGGCAGACAATGATGAAGAAATAGCGAGATGAAAATGAAGATGAATAACTGAAGTTGATGACGATTAGTGATGACGAGGACGATGCGCCTAACTCACGAAATCTAAAGTAGACTGTATCCGGAGGAGCTGGCTCTCGAACTGGTAGTGGAAGACTGAAGATGAAAGTTATGAAGACTGAACTCTGAAGTGATGTCTGTAAAAAAAATAAAAATAAAAATAAAAAATAAATAAATAAATAAAACGTCGAGCGATGCCTTGACGCGTGATGGGCGTTACACTCGAGAATTGAGGACAACAAGATAGAAAAATGAGTTGCAGATGAAAAGCAGCAAAGCGAAAAGTTCAGGTTAATTGATGGTATTTACCTGAAGTGAAGTGAAGATGAGATGAGTTCAAGTTCAATGAACATAGTCCATTAAAAACGTCGAGCGATGACTTGACGCGCGATGGGTGTTTCGCTCGAGAATAGAATAGTCCATTTGAAGCTCCTATACCTTGTGTAGTGAACCTAGAAAAGTTGTTTCCACTGAAGTAAAACATGCAAATAGGGGTTACTGTATGCGCAGAATCCATTGCAAATGTTGCTTTTATGACTCGATGTAAATGTTATGTGATAAAGGTCAAATAAAGGTCAAATATAGGGAAATATTATATTTTTTATTAGACTGTTTTTTTTAAGACTTTGAAAAGCTGAATATCTTGGTTTGGGATGTGCAGGAGCATTTCCGTGCACTATCTCTTCAATTTTACAAACCATATGATTAATACTGGTCATCTAAGGTCAACTTACTGGAAAATAGTGATTAACAGTACGATTGTCATCTCATTAAACGAAAACACTATAATCAATGATCAAGTATAATAGTAGATAGAGTGAGAGGAGGGAGAAGATGGAGAGAAAGATAAAGACGGACAGAGGAGGAATCCGGTCGGTGGTCGCCTCTGGGTTTTTGACCTTCATGACGTTCCTAGAAATAGAGAAATCTAAATGATTAGATGTTAGTGGAGGAGTCCGAGACTCTGTTCTCTCCATCTCCAGCTTCCTCACACCACATAGGATTCCGGAGGATTCCTGGTCAGTGGCGGGAAGTCCGCGATCATCCCCACTAGACGCAAAGTTGGATTTTAATCATCAACTAGAATGACTACGCAGCATGGACGGTCCCTAAGAAGCTCATGATGCGGGAGCTAAACGTTGGCTTCGATCACAACAGCTGTCCAGTTTAGTCGATGTCTTGCACGATTGTCGCCTGCTGATGAGACATTTCCAACTCCGTCTTTTTAGGGTTTTACAAGCCGAGAGTATGAGCCATTGCACACCATGATCCCTCTGTCTGGTTGGATCAAATGTCTGCTTCTTCTTTGACTTTGTAGCTGCTTTCTTAAATAAGGCAAACCCTAACTTCCAGAACTGTCCCCATGGACGTGGCGGTTCTATGTTTGGGGTGGGGTCATTGTCATCAGACAGTGATTTTAAGCGACTGCGGTCGTGCGCATGGTCGAGTCTCATCGTTATGTTCGTCACCGCCTGGATGCTACTTTGGTCCTTTTCTGACGGACAGTACATCGGTGGCCGCTTAAACCAAACAGGAATGCACTAATTCAATGTTGCTGAACGGAACGTGCCATCAAACCGTACAATTGATGAGGCTCGGAAGACATTTTTCTAATAGGTTCACAAATCCTGGGTCAAAATTATCTCTTAGCGGACTACCTCTCCAGGAGAAAGTGTCTACCCTCGGAGTCGACTCTCTGTCTGGTTGTGTTCAAACAGCTAATTAGGATTTTTGGTATCGACTTGTACACGCGGTTGCTCAATAGTCAACTCCTTCTGTTCTGTTCATGGGTTCAAGAATCGGAGGAATTTGCTCTGAATGCCTTCGCAATCCAGTGGAGAAAGTGGGGAGAACTCCTCCGTTCCTGCTGATTCCTCAGGTTCACAGGAGAATTAAAGAGAATCTGGTGGCGTTGGTTTTGATACCTCGACGTTGGTTTCCAGACCTCTTGGAACGTCTGATGTGGTTTCCGTGGAGTCTGGATCTGATGTCTCAGCCCCTATTGGGAATACTACACTGTTGCTTTGCCACTATCAGGGAGAGAGCTCGATCGTCGAGCTTCTCTGATGAGCGTACAGCTCAGTTTTTAGTTCAGGGTAGGAGGGGGTCTTATAGAACACCCTACCTTTCTAGGTCTGGAAGCACTTTCTTGGTGCAAGGAGATAGGTGTTGGTCCTAGGGAGGTATATTTACCATCCATCACTAACTTTCTGATCTGTCTTCTTGATCTCAACTGTATTGATGACCCAAGACTACAATTTAGCAATTGCAGCTGTTCGTGGTTCATCGCTTTCTTTTGCTCAGCTACTCTCTGATCCGTTGGGTTCTTTTATTCTTTCTCAAAAGATCCTTCAAGTCTTTGAGACTGCTTCCGTCCTCCGTGGCTTACCTAAGGTCCAGGATGCCTTGGTGCGTTCGGTTTTTTAACCGCTATCTTCTGGCGCTTTTCATGTGACAATTCCAAGACAGTCTTCCTCATAGCAAATGCTTTGGAGCAACGTAAGTGTTTTCTTGATGCCCTCTCTATTGCTCAGGGGCATACATATACTCTTGGAAAGACAGGATGTTCGCCAGGTTCCAAAGCAATCCTTCATGAGAAACAATCTAACTCTTCTGGGTCATTGAAGGTTGTCCCTTATCTTCTGTCAGTTTTCTCTTCTATCACCGAGGACAGGCTTTGGTCCCCATCATGCCCATGTAATAAAAAATATTTTGGAAAAGAAAAAAAGAAAGTCCTTTTGCCACCCGGTAAAACTTTTCTGATATTTTGAGATATTTTGATAATTCTGCTGCTTCTAGAGATAGGAGGCTACTGAAGGTCATCAAGGCTCTGAGGCCATAATGCCTGATAAGACCCCCAATCACACATTTAGTGCTTCTTGGGCTTTTTTCAAGGGGTCTCTTTTGATGTTATATGCAAGGCAGCTTTCTGGAAGTCTTGAAATTCCTTTATCTCAGCGTACTGTGTGACTGTTTTTTTTTCTTCCCAGAATGAAAGTTGACGTTGGATTGACCAGCATTGATATGCTTTGAAAAAAAAATGAAGAAATAGTGTATGGAAATGATCCTGCATAACCCAAATCAATTTTCACTAATTTATATCCATGTAATTAGCCATTCAAAGTCTCATATTTACAATATAATAAAAATATAATGTATTTCCTTATATTTGACCTTTATTTGACCTTTAACACATGAAATTGACATCAAGTCACAAAAGCAACATTTGCAACGGATTCTACGCATACATTAACCCCTGTATGCATGTTTTATACTTTAATATGCGATCTATAGTTGAAAAGTTAAGTTTCATCATATAGCATGGCGGCCATTTTGAATATATGCTAATTATGCACATTGCCCAAGGTTATCCATTTGGCAACCAATCTAAAATTGTTTTAGAACAACAAGAGATGTCGCCTGCTCTTATCTACATGTAATTAGCCCTTTAAAATCTTATATTTACAGTATAATCAAAATATAATGAATTTCCTTATATTCGACCTTTATTTGACCTTTAAATCATAAAATTGACATCGAGTCATAAAAACAACATTTGCAATGGATTGTATGCATAAAGTAACCCCTATATGCATGTTTTATACTTCAAAATACGATCTATAGTTCAAAAGTTAAGTTTCACCATTTAGCATGGCGGCCATTTTGAATTTATGCTAATTATGCAAATTGCCCAAGGTTGCCCGTTTGGCAACCAAGCTAAAATTGTTTTAGAACCACATGAGATCACAAATCAGCAAAAAAAATTCAGTGGAAACAACTTTTCTAGGTTCCTAAAATTTCAAACCGACTAGAAGACCAAAAGATAGATCTTGAAAACGACGAAACGGTGAGTCGCTCGAGTTGCAGAATGAGTAGAATGTCGATGCTCTAAATAACAGGGATGATCAACGATGTCCGAAGTGACACAGATCAGTCGGTCAATCAGGGACGAAATCCAAAGAGCAGAATAGTGAAGGTTACAGAACAAATTAGTGATGAGTAGATTCAGTTATTAAATCTAAGTAATGATATGATAACATAGAGTTGACAAATGATGAAATAACAAGGCTGTAAAAATAAACAAGCCTAAAAAAGGAGCTCAAAAATAAATTAACCTCACATGGCGAAGGTCAATTGGCGACTGAAGGGAAAGGCCCCCCAAAAATTGATTTTGAACCTCTAAAATTTTGGCAAATAAAAAGGAACCGATGAAAATACAGAGTGAACTGATCAATGAGAGTTGAGCTTTATACTAACAAGATAAACAATAAATGAAGCAGCACAAACTAATTGTGTTAGTTGAACCTGCAAAAATATTATTTTGATGAAAATTGAATTGTAGAATATAAAATAGTGTAAAATCGCATTTATGATAATAGCAATCATTTTAAATATAATACATGACTGAATAAAATACATTGCAAAATTTGACAAGCACAGTTATGAATTGGATCGTCACACAAACACAACAATTTTAATAAAGCAGTCTTGGGGAAAGAGAGCTACAAAAGGTGTCAAATTTACTTTAAAATTACAATAAATGCTGGTTTTGGAGTGATGATTCTTGTTTATTGAATCAGCAAAAAATGAACCAATATATACTTTGTCATTATTCTTTCTCATGAGGTGTTTTGCAAACACCATACATAGGATCAAAGGTCAAAGGCTGCACAAAACAGACACTACTATTGCCTATCAAAGCACCTCAGACTTTAACACCTGATCAGTCCTTTCTCCAACCAACCTTAATAATCAGGAAGTTTGCTCCAGCTTCAAAGGACCTGTTGTGCGGTGGCTATTTTAAAGTGCCCTTTGCCGGCGAACCCGTTTGGATTTTTTGGGGCATAGGAAAATAAAAAGAGATTTTAGGCAAAAGCTGTCAAGATTGTATCTCAGAATAGAAAGTGTCGACCATTGATGCGCAATGGTTGGCGTTTGTTATTATGTCCCTAGGCGAAGCAACATAGCTTCTTCGCATCGCCAGGTTTTACACCCCGCCCCCCTCCCAACTCGTCGAGGGTAGCGTGTGCCTGTGTGTATGTTATTCCCCCGTGCTTGAACAAACTTCCCTTAATTGATATAAGAAAATAATATAATATATGTTTGAAGCAGAAAAAGATAATAGTTGTTGTCCTTTTGAAATTACCTATTTCGTGTTTATTTTACATTTATGTAGATTTCTATTGTGAATATAATGAAATGGCAGTATAAGATAATTTCAATAATAAGAGGGGTTTTTTTGTCCGTCGGTATTGTCGATGTTTGTGTATAGTCAAAGGAGAGAGAATAACAAAACGAGACATAATATGAAAAATTATGTGTTGATACTTTGAAATAAACTCATCCACACACAAGATATATTAGTATGTACTTGCATATTTCTTGTATAATTTGTTTTTAATTCAGACTAATATTAGATGAAAGAATGTACAGAGAGAATCAGGAGCCGCTGAGCTTTTTGGATTATGTGTGTGTGTGGGTGTGTGTGTGTGTGGGGGGGGGGGCTTAAATAAGAGGGGGAAAAAGATGCTCATTTCAACTTTTTGTTAACGTTACTGAAAATTGCGGAGAGGGGCTGAAGCTGCCCCCCCCTCCCCACCCGGCCCCCACCGTATCTTATAATGGCAAAGGGTGCTTGAGGCAAATCACCACTGAGAAAACGAAAAACGATGGAGAAAGAGAAAGGGGAAACAAAGTAGAGAGAATAGTGGGAGTGGGTTTGGGAGGAGGGGGAAGACAGATAGAGAAAGTAAGAGGAAGATAAAGAGAGTGTGTAAGGGTTCGAATAAGAGAGTGTGTGCGAAGTAGAGGAGGAATGAATAAAGAGAAAGTAATATTTTGTAGTATTGGTCGGTACTGCGAAATAGAGAGGAGGGAGGATGTAAGATTAATACAAAGATAGTGTGTATAGTGTGTATGTGTGTGTGTTAGAGAGAGAGAGAGAGAGATAAAAAAATATTCATTAAGTGTTTTCCTCGAACAAACAATATCATAGAGCATTAAATGTTCAGACATAATTATATTGGCTTTAAACAATATAAGACATAAGAATCGTGGAACAGAAAACATTTATCTTTTATTGTTCCAGCAGCATTATTTTGCTCTGACATAATAATATTAGTTTTAAACAATATAATACAAAGGATGCATAAAACATACTACATTGACACAAAATTAATACTGACTTTACAATAATTATGAAGCAGAAAACATTTATTTATTTGTTAAATCAATTTTTTTTCCCTTTTTTTTTCTCTTCTCTTTGCTCTAGCTGCATAATTCTGCCCTGGCTTTAATGGTTTTATCAAAGTTTTAATACCACAGAGTCTTGTAAGATCTTGGACTCTTGCTTCCAATCCTTGTCGGGTAAATTTCTTTACCCGGGGGAGGGGGGGGGGGGGGGGGGGAGAGATTTGCTCATCCGCCCGTAAACTAGTAATAGACGTAAATAATCTTTGGAATTAATCTTTGACTTCACATAGATTGAAGAGCGCCACCAATACTAGCTCAACCATCAACCAGCCAACCTGCACCATATTGCAACCCCCCTCCCCTCCTCAATTTCAGGGCTTGTTTTCAGAGCAAGATAGCCTGGGGGCGTTTCACGAAACCATGGACAAGTTAGTCATATCTTTATCCGCCAACCACGGAGTTAGCTCCAATCTTACTAAGTCGGTTACACGAAGCTCTTCCAAGTTAGAAAACATGTGATATCGATATTATCGGAGATTATGTCATCGAGGAATAATCACGGTTTCGCTGATATTTAGAAATTATGTTTTAGAATCAATTTCAATATTATCGAAAATTGACGGGATGAAATTGGTCAAAAATAGTATGAAAACTCATAGCATGATGTAAAATGTATAAAAATATGTTTTAAAATACACCCAGTCACTTACTGCATATATTTAGAAGGTTTCGATCATGAAGTTAATAAGACCACGTCGAAACATGAGACGGGTATCCCCGCATGTGCTAATATGATAGTTTTGTAAAACAGACTATGAAAAAATTATGCTAGCTGAAAATGGAGCTAGATTGAGGTTTTTCCTCTATTTTTTGTTCGCTGACAAAAAGAAATCAAGAAAACATTACAGATTTTTAAAATATCTATTCAAAACTACTTATTAAAATATTTTGGGATTAGTGAGATTGATTTTACTACCAACGTAGTCTTTACGGGTCTCTTTATGTAGCTTTATGGTATGCTAAATGATGATTATAAATTTACCCAATATTATTTCTCGATTGGATATATTTACTCCATATTACTTCTTGATTGGATATAAAAAGCACTCGATCATTATAAACCATTTATTTTCTGCATTTTAGACCAAGATCCAGAGGTTGTCACATTTTATATGAACATAAATGAGAAGATCAAGATTGCCGCGCCAAATACAATTCGCCTAAACCGATCGCTTGCCATAAATTGCGTTTGATTGACGTATCAGCGCTCTCCAAAAGATATGACAGGTCCGGAGCCGTCATAAGTATTTAGTCAGCTTGTTGTCCTCGATCTTGTCAGAGAGGGCTTCGTGGAACCCGCTTGTGGACAAGTTGTTCACTATCTCCGATTTAGTCAAGAAGTTAGACTTATGACGGTTTCGTGAAACGCCCCCCAAGGTCCCATGCAAGCTCAGCTCCAACCACAGGGAACGAGTTTGAAGTACATGTATAGGGTTTGTTTATGTTAGATGTTGGATTTTGGTTGTACACTTTATTGTCAATGTGAAGTGCCAAATCTAAATTTGAAATGGGCTTAAAAAATTATAGATTATATTGAACGGAAATTCATATCTTCTTTTATTAAAAGATTAATCGTAGTTACTATTTACGACCTTGTCATAAAGGCTCGAACAAAATTTGAGTAACAAGAAATGACCTAGAATTCTGATCATCAGGAGAGGCGCGTTGACGAAATTTAGGCAAGAGGGAATAAAAAGACGTTTCATGAGTAATGACGAACATTGAACAGTATAGCGTATTGATTAAAATAATTTCAATTTATTATTTTTTTTTAAATGAAAAACATCAAATGGGTTTGTAATATATAATTATATAATTCTTATGGCGTTATTAATACAAATAAATGAGTGTCTTGTTGCGTTGATTCAGTAGTAGTAATACGAACAAAAGTGAAACGTTTTTTTCGCATGAGAAACATACACTGTAAAAAAAATGAGTAAAATCTTACCCAATACTGAGCAAAAAGGTAACTCGCGTGAAATTGAGTAAAAAATATTACTCATGCAGTAGAGCCAAATGTTGCTCAGAAAATATTAACTTTTAGTCCTCTATGTATCATTCCTAGCTTCGAAAGGAGTAAACAATTAATTTACTCATTTTCTTGCGAGTTACCTTTTTACTAGCTCTGTTAAGCGTAAACAAAATTTACTCCGTTGGGACTAAAGCATAATTATGTTTACTCATTTTCTTGCGCGTTATCTTTTTACTAGCTCTGTTAAGCGTAAACAAAATTTACTCCGTTGGGAGTAAAGCATTAGTTTACTCATTTTCTTGCGAGTTACCTTTTTTTTTTTTTTTTACAGTGTATGCATAAGTATTACAACATAATTCATTACCAAAATTTTATTTTACGGGTTTTGTTCCTTTGTGCCTTTCTTGGTTTGCGAAGTGACCGGGTCTACACAAAATGTACTTATCTACTGCTCTTAGGGTGCTATCTCACTTCGCGGAGACGTCTACGCGACAGAATAGAAATTTCGTCTCCGCGACGGATAAATAGTATTAGAGACGTCTCCGAGACGTCTCGGAGACGTCTCCTGAATTTCAGAGACGGATTTTTTTTCATACATTGTCGCGGAGACATCTCGGAGACGTCTCGGAGACGTCTCTAATACTATTTATCCGTCGCGGAGACGAAATTTCTATTCTGTCGCGGAGACGTCTCCGCGAAGTGAGATAGCATCCTTAGGAATGAAAAGGACAAATAACCCCTTTCAGAATATACAAAATGGTCAACAATGCTCTGGCAAAGAATGAAATATAACAATATAGAAAAGATTTGTAAAATAAAAAAGCACGAATGTCAGCTATGTTGCAATAGTTATGACATGTGAGGGTAAATACTTTATTTCATTTAAGTTTCCCTTATTATTATATTCGAAGTAATAGATAAATTGAAATTCGAGATTTAAAAAAATAAAGTATTCAATAACTCACTAAAACCAACAAAAGTTTCTCATTATGGTGGATTACACTTAATTTATGATTTGGTCTAGTAACCATTTTCCAAGTTAATATGTTTTCCATATTGATGAGACATGACTTGTGATAATAAGACATGTAAAAAAAAATCTAGTTTAGGTTCAGAAAGAAATCAGACGGAATTGTCATTGTTCCAATGGGAAACGTTTAAGAAAGAAATACAGTCTGTGTAAAAAAAAATGGTATACAGTCGGGGAAAAAATTATTTAGGTGTGAAATTTTTAATATAATATGTGTTTGTGGTATCAAATTAAAGCCAATAGATTTTTCTTGCTGATGCGCTTTGTCCTGTTTAATTTGCTTTCGTAAAACAAAAGTTATGCTAAGTTTTGTGCGACAAGAAACAAATCGAAATTACGCACGTCTATTGTTCTGGAGCGCCGAATTCACGGTCATTATGCTAAATCATACACAAAGGCATGGGACGGCGTGCGAAAAATGGATTTTTCTTGATTGTATAAAATTAGTCATATCTCAAAAAATACTGCACCAAACGTGATGAAAAAATTGCAGAAGGAAGTCTGATTTTCCTGCTTTATGAAGATACCAACCAATACTAGGTTGTTATTAATCTTCATACTATAAAAAAATGTTTTCCAACTGTACCATTTTATTTGACACAGACTGTATATTTTAATCTTCGACTACCGAGTGAGTCAGAAAAAACTTTACACCTAGAAAAATGTCAATAAAAAGAAAACCAATTTATAAATCCCGAATTCTTATACATATTCTGAAAGAGTAACTCCTCCCGCATCTTTTGGTACCAATTTCGTGTGTTAAATCTTTACGCTTGGATGAACGCAACGCATTGTTTGCGACAATGTCAATTTCGAATTGTGCCAGAATGGGAGTAAAATCAAAACAACAAAAAGCTAGAAAAAAGCAACTTCATCCTGATTAAAATAGCATAACTTTTTAACGAAAATGTCTTCCGGTTAATAATTTGGCAGGGGTGTTGTTACACATATTGACTACATTTTGTAAGAAAATGAGATATATGTGTATAGTCAGGCATGACTGAGCACACGTCAAAGACAAAATAATCACTTTTCAAAAGTATTAGGAGGCCTTTTTTAGGTCTGTCAGTGGCAATTTACTTTTTTGATGTGTACTCATTCGTGCATTACTTGACGAGTCAATCTAATTTTCATGTAGAATATAGTCAATAATGTGTAACAACACCCCTGCCAAGTTATTAAGCGAAATACATTTTCGTTAAAAATTTATGCTATCTTTATCAGGATGAAGTTGCTTTTTTCTAGCTTTTTGTTGTTTTGATTTTACTCCCATTCTGGCACAATTCGAAATTGACATGTTCGCAAACAATGCGTCGTGTTCATCCAAGCGTAAAGACATACCATACCAAAATGGTACCAAAAGATGCAAGAGGAGTTATTCTTTCAGAATATGTAAAATAATTTGCGGTTTATAAAGTGGTTTTCTTTTTATTGACATTTTTCTAGGTGTAAAGTTTGTTTTTTTTACTCACTCGGTATAACATGCTCCCTTTCAATAACACGAAATCCGATTTATGGTGGAAAAATGTATCATATGGAGACAAACATATCGATCTACTAACAATAGACCGGTAACGTACTCTAGCTCGACTAACAATATACCAATGTCTTTCTTCAGTTTGATGAATGCAATATTAAATTCGTTTCTGTACTTTCGATGATCTAAAAGAGTCGATTAAACCAGAAATATGTAAAGGCGCGCGCAATTTCGCATTTATAGCGAACATTTGCGTATGGTTTTGACAATCCAGTCCACCAGTGGATATTTCAAATTAAGACATATTCCTTAAATTTAATTGTTTATTATAGGGTAGATGGTCCAAACTCATAACCAAACTGCAAAAGTAAGATTTAAAGGAGGACTCCGAGCTGAAATCAAAAAGTTTTGTAAAGTATTACTTTACAAAAATTTTTTATTTTAAAAGTAAAATTTAACAAGCACAACACAGAAAATTTCATCAAAGTCGGATGAAAAATAACTAAGTTATGCATTCTTTAGGTATTGATTTTTTTTTTTTTTTTAAGTAAAACAGTTCTTGGCAGGTCTCATGAACCGGTCTCCTGAATATTTGAACATTCAAATGAGCAAACTGATGATGTCATAGTCCCCCTAGTTCTTGTATATTTTATTATACGAAATCCTATTTATCTCATTTTTTCATACATTGCTTATACAGAAAATCTATTACTCATACTGAAATAAGTAAAAGCAATTGTGACCTTGAACATTCCATAATGATTAATCCCTGTTTTTATGTCCTTGGGGCAGAAAATCATTATAATTAGCATTTCATACAATAAAATACAAAGAAAGTAGGGGGACTGTGACATCATCAGGTGGCTACAGCCCGATAGTCCGCGGGTCCGATAGTCCGCGGGTCCGTTAGTCCGCGGGTCCGAGAGTCCGCGGGTCCGATAGTCCGCGGGGGGGGGGGGGGGGGGGTCGTTATTCCGAAGGTTCGTTATTGCGAAAGTAGAAAAAGGTTCGTTATTCCGAAAATAGAAACAGGTTCGTTAATCCGAAGGTTCGCTTATCCGAAAATTAAATAAGGTTACTTAGTCCGAAAATGAAAAAAGGTTCGTTAGTCTGAAAATGAAATTAAAGTTCGTTAGTCCGAAAATGAAATACGGTTCGTTAGTCCGAAAATGAAATAATACTTAATTTAGTAACAAAAACGGTGTTGTAATTTAAAAATGATTGGATATTATGCAATAATAGTCTCAGCGAAGGATGATACTTGTGTATTTTCGGGCCAAAGCATGTGTTGCATCAAGAAGTGGCGTGGATCAATTTTGATTTTGATTTTATCGGAGCTATTGTAACTGCCAGAGCGAATGGATTAAGAATGTTGAGGACTGTGTGTTGGTCACCCGTGAATGATCTCGAGATAGGGTTTTTTCTTTCTTTTTTTTTTTTTTTTTTTTTTTTTTTTTTGGGGGGGGGGGAGGGTTTGTCATTATTTAACAGCTTCTGCTGTTTAATTTTGATTTTCGGAAAATTTATTTCACAAAATTATCAACGGCGACTTCTACTGATAACTGAAGAATTAGTTTCGCTTCTAAAATCGGGCCATTAAACAGTCCATCACTAAATAATTCATTCCGAAATTGTTTTCGTTCCGTCTTTATTTAATCAAGAATTTATTTCCCAACGTTATCGACGGCGACCTCTTCCGAAAAAAAAAAGAAGCTTCGCTACAAAAATGGGGCCGTTCTCACTCCATAACTGAATAATTAATATCGCAATTGTATCCGTTCCGCATGTATTTTATGAAAGAAATTATTTGACGTATTATCAGCGAAACTTATTCTTTATCGAAAGAACTCGCCGCCGATACTTTTTAGACATAACCTTATTTCATTTTCGTAATAACGGATCTTCAGAAAAACGAACCTCATTCTATTTTCGGAATAACGAACTTTCGGTATAACGAACCTTATTCTATTTTTCGGAATAACGAACCTTCGTAATAACGGACTTTATTATATTTTCGGAATAACGAACCTTCGGAATAACGAACATCACCCCCCCCCCGCGGACTATCGGACCCGCGGACTAACGGACCCGCGGACTATCGGGATGACCCCCATCAGGCTGCCAATTTGAGAACTGTTTCCTTAAAAAATTCAAAACCTAAGAAAATTCATAGCTTTGCTATTTTTTATCCGATTTTGATGAAATTTTCAGTGTTGTGCTTTTTAGATTTACTTTATTTTTGAAATAATGCAAACTCCAGCCCGGAGGAGTTCTTTAACATATTAATTCACCCAAAATGTTATAACACCAATTGCATTGATCAATAAAAATCATCGTGTATAAGAAAAAAAGAATACAAGAAAAAAAACTCTAAACATGAAAATGAAAGTAGATGATGAAATAAAACTAAAGCAATGAAAAAAAAAAAGAAAACAAAAGCATGGAGCCTTTGCAGCCACATGTTTACAACATGTCTACAACAAACTTAATCGGTGATATTTATTTATTTATTTATTTATTTATTTATTTATTCCTCTTTCAATTTTTTTTTCGTATTTACAATGATATTGCAATTTACATATTTACAACATAATAAATATTACAAAAACTATAACAATGTGAAATTGAAAGAGAAGGAGACCGACTAATAAGCAGAGCTTGTAGAGTGAAGGCGTCTTTTAAAATTACACAATATTTTTATGAATTATTACTTAACTACACAAAAAATAAAAACAAACATTATTGATTGAGTATTTACACAGATCAAACCTAAAACAATGGTAAATATATACAAAGGAAAAAATAATGTAAAAATATGTAACACGCTATAGAAATACAGTAAACTAATATGTATCTAAAAGAAAACTTTTAAACCTTCTTTTGAAAAATTGTATTGAATTACATTGTATAATCTCAATTGAAAGAGGATTCCATAGCTTTGGACCAGTAAAAACAAATGTCTTTTGTGCAAACGATGTTCTTTTTAAAGGTCAATGAAAGGAGCTCGCCTGTCGTGTGAAATGGTTATGAATCGAATAATTTCTTACAAACATTAATAGTAAAAGGCAATGGTAATTGTTTATTGACAAACTTGTACATTAAGTGTCCGAGCTGAAAAGTATACATATCCTTTATTTTCAAAACTTTATTGGTTAAAAACAGGTTATTTGTATGTTCCCGGAATTCTGCATTATTAATAACACGAATCGCTCTTTTTGGAATGTAAATAGTATATTAATGTGGGAAGTTGCTGCATTACCCTTACAAAAATGTCCTGTGGTATTCCTATGGTATTTCTGAATGTCATGTGGTATTCATATGGTATTTCTGAATGTCCTGTGGTATTCCTATGGTATTTCCATGGTACAATAAATACCATAGAAGTACCATAGGGAAATACCACACAGGAAAAGGGTACCATAAGAATACCATACAGCAGTGGTGTGGTATTTGGCACAAATACCATAATGTATGGTATTGCTGTATGGTTTTTGGCAAAAATCCCATATGTATGGTATTTCTGTATGGTTTTTTGGCACAAATACCATATGTATGGTATTGCTGTATGTTTTTTTTTGCACAAATACCATATGTATGGTATTGCTGTATGGTTTTTTGGCACAAATACCATATGTATGGTATTTCTGTATGGTTTTTTGCACAAAATACCATATATATGGTATTGCTGTATGGTTTTTTGCACAAATACCATATGTATGGTATTTCTGTATGTTTTTTTTGCACAAATACAATATGTATGGTATTTCTGTATGGTTTTTTGGCACAAATACCATATGATTGTATGGTATTGCTGTATGGTTTTTGGCACAAATACCATATGTATGGTTTCTTGGCATAAATACCATATGTATGGTTTCTTGGCACAATACCATATGTATTGGTATTGCTGTATGGTTTTTGGCACAAATACCATATGTATGGTATTTCTGTATGGTTTTTTGGCACAAATACCATATGTATAGTTTGCTGTATGGTTTTTTGGCACAAATACCATATGTATGGTATTGCTGTATGTTTTTTGGCACAAATACCATATGTATGGTATTTCTGTATGGCTGTTTGGCACTAATACCATATGTATGGCATTGCTGTATGGTTTTTTGGCACAATACCATATGTATGGTATTGCTGTATGGTTTTTTGGCACAAATACCATATGTATGGTATTGCTGTATGTTTTTTTTTGCACAAATACATATGTATGGTATTGCTTATGGTTTTTTGGCACAAATACCATATGTATGGTATTTTGTATGGTTTTTTTGGCACAAATACCATATGTATGGTATTGCTGTATGGTTTTTTGGCACAAATACCATATGTATGGTATTGCTGTATGGTTTTTGGCACAAATACCATATGATTGTATGGTATTGCTGTATGTTTTTGGCACAAATACCATATGTTATGGTATTGCTGTATGGTTTTTGGCACAAATACCATATGTATGGTTTCTTGGCACAAATACCATATGTATGGTATTTCTGTATGGTTTTTTTGGCACAAATACCATATGTATAGTATTGCTGTATGGTTTTTTGGCACATTACCAATATGTATGGTATTGCTGTATGTTTTTTGGCACAAATACCATATGTATGGTATTTCTGTATGGCTGTTTGGCACTAATACCATATGTATGGCATTGCTGTATGGTTTTTTGGCACAAATACCATATGTATGGTATTGCTGTATGGTTTTTGGCACAAATACCATATGTATGGTATTTCTGTATGGTTTTTTGGCACAAATACCATATGTATGGTATTGCTGTATGGTTTTTTTGGCACAAATACCATATGTATGGTATTGCTGTATTTAATTTTTTTTTTTTTTACACAATATACATATGTATGGTATTGCTGTATGTTTTTTGGCACAAATACCACATGTATTGGAGCCTCTGTTTACAATCGCCCCGTGTTAAATTATTGTCCCGGTCTCCCCTACCATCAGGGCTGCGATTTCATGTGATGACGGTCAGGGGTGGGAGGAGAACGGAGACCCCGGAATGGAAATTATTATAGACTCGAACGGAATAAGGCTTCCTAAATATTTGTATACCCAAATTCGAAATAGAATGATCTATTTCGCATAATTTATTATGCAGAAACTAATGACAAATTTTAAGAATATAAGGTTGGAACAAATAAAACATATTCCACAAAATACGACCTGAAGACATAGTTAAATCGTTAAATCATTGTATTGTTATATGTCTGTGAGCGCGAAGCGCGAACTAAAAATTTTGCTCTATAATAACATTAATCATTGTATTCACTAGCTGATAATCACTACTAGAAAATACAATTCCGAAGAGCGCGTGAAAATCTCATTAATCAACGTTTACAATACATATATATATTATATATGTTTGTAATCCCTTTCTGAATATGGTCACTTTTTATAACGATACGGACCTGAAAACAAAGAATTTAAAGAAACTTAAAAATTTATTTCCATCACATTTGGACAAGTGGGCAAATACAAAATTTATCCAAATTATTTAGAAAATAAAAACAAAAAGTAAAGCTTTTGAAAATCAAGGGGACACGTCCCCTGATTGACGCCAAATTGGAGAGGAATTAATTATACACTAGATCGGAATAAATAAAGCACCCCAAAGAGACATATAATATAGGCTAATATCCAAAATTCACAATAGAATGACCTACCTCACACATTATGCCAAAGTTACAAATAAAGCGTTGTAACAAATAAAAGAATAAATGAATATAGGACCTGAAGAAAGATTATTAGTTTAATTATTGTCTGGTGTTTTTGTTTGCAAGCGAAGCACGAGCCGAAAATTTTGCTTTTTATTGACCTGAACTTGGTTCATTTTACGCACACTGTGTCTCTTCGTCTATTGTATGTACATATATTTTTGTTAAGCTTTAAAAATCGAGGGTGGACGATCCCCCAGAAAACAAAATCGATGGGGGGGGGGGGGGTGATACTCGATCGTCCCCCCGTCCACCCGGGACGCCGCCAATACCTACCGTTGTGTAGTATTGTCACAGGATATTTTTTTCTAAGGGATAGTTTCTTACAGGAATTGACTAAGTGGTGTTTGACCAAGTCGACTTGATTAGACGAAATGGGAATTAATTAGACCAAATGGTAATTTGACGAACTGATTGAAGACAAACATCCACAGGGATGAAACCAACGGGCATTAGTCAAAGTGGATTTATGGCAGTTTTACTGCTAAAGTTTGGTAGTCGTATGGTATTCCTGTGGTACTTCGTGTGGTACTATGGTAATTAGCTCATTTACATACAACGTTTTTATATGCACAAATCAGTATTTTTGTGAAGCTTACCTCATTAACTAGTAATTGCCGTGCATATTAATATTTTTTTTTTCTTTTAGGAATATATTTCTAAACACAAAGTAACATCAAGAGCGATAGTTTTGACATTTGCATTAATATAAGAGATATAGAAAATAACTAACTGTGACCCAAAATATATTTGCTAAATAGTGGTTATATATACCAGAGTATGGTATCCTTGGGTGTCTAGCGGCAGTCATGTGGTAACGGCGCGGCGTGTGGTATCCCTGAAGTAACGGCGTGTGGGTGTCCGGTCGTAGCGGTATGTCATAATCCTGGTAACTGTGTGCGTATTGATGTTGTGGTACTAGTTTGGGATAATGCTATTAGGTATTTTTGCTGTATGGTACATTCTGTATGGTATTTTTTGTGGTACTTGTGCTAAAATACCATAGGAAATCCTGTGGTATTTGTGCCGAAATACCATAGGAAACCCTATGGTATTTTGGCTGTATGGTATTTTGTGTGGTATTTGTGCCAAAAAAACCATAGGAAATCCTATGGTATATTTGGCGTATGTTATTATGTATGGTATTTTGTTGTGGTATTTGTGCCAAAAAACCATAGGAAATCCTATGGTATTTTGGCTGTATGGTATTTTGTGTGTGGTATTTGTGCCAAAAACCATAGGAAATCCTATGGTATTTTGGCTGTATGGTACTTCTGTATGGTATTTTGTGTGGTATTTGTGCAAAAAAACCATAGGAAATCCTATGGTTTTTTGGCTGTATGGTACTTCTGTATGGTATTTTGTTGTGGTATTTGTGCCAAAAAACCATAGGAAATCCTATGGTATTTTTGGCTGTATGGTATTTGTGCCAAAAACCATAGGAATCCTATAGTATTTTGGTGTATGGTATTTCTGTATGGTATTTTGTGGTGGTATTTGTGCCAAAAAACCATAAGAATCCTATGGTATTTTGGCTGTATGGTTCTTCTGTATGGTATTTTGTGTGGTATTTGTGCCAAAAAACCATAGGAAATCATATGGTATTTTGGCTGTATGGTACTTCTGTATGGTATTTTGTGTGGTATTTGTGCCAAAAAACCATAGGAAAATCCTGTGGTATTTTGTATGGTACCGTTGCGTGGTACCACACGACATTTTTGTTAGGGTACCCCATGCAACAAGTCCATAATTCAAATAAGGAAGAATTAACGTGGAGTATAAGGATAACATAATGTGATTGGGTAGGAAGTGATTCAATTTGCTCATGACACCAACGTTGCGAGCAATGATTTTACAAATATTGTCAATGTGAGATTTCCAAGAAAGTTTTTCATCAATGACCAGTCCCCAAAATTTAGTAGATCGCACTCTTTGAATGATAGTATCATTTAAAATGATATGATTCGGCACAGTCATAATCTTGTTGCTGAATAGCATGTAGCTAGTTTTGTCTAAGTTAAGAGACAGTTTGTTTGCTTTTATCCAATTAGAAACACTTGTTAGTTCGTCATTGAATATTTGCGTCAATTGCTCTGGGTCAGTATGAGTCAAGAATATATTGGAGTCGTCAGCAAAGAGTATAAATTGAAGCAATCTAGATGACTTCTCAATGTCATTTATGTAAATAATGAACAATAATGGACCAAGGATGCTTCCCTGTGGAACTCCACAAATGACAGGTTTATGTTCAGATATATGACCATTAAGTGAAAAAAAACTGAGAACGCCCATTAAGATAATTTTTGAACCACGTCAGGGGTTCTCCTCTAATTCCATAGTGAGAAAGTTTATGAAGGCGAATATCATGATCAACCGTATCAAATGCTTTAGAAAAATCTAAATACAAGCCAATTGTATGAGACAACCGGTCGGAAGCCAAATTGACTCTCAGAGAGGATGTTATGTGTTTTTTTTTTAAACTCATGGTTAGTATGTGAACTAACTTTTCAAGAATTTTAGATAAGGTGGTAAGCAATGAAATTGGTCTATAGTTGCTTGTTACTGACCTGTCATCCTTTTTGAAGACTGGTATTATCTTTGAAATTTTCATTGATTCTTTCATATTATCACTGATTAAGTTTATTGTTGTCATTACTATCACAGGCGCCGGTCGGGGGTGGTCAAAATTCATGATTTTATTTAATTGTTTGGGGGGGGGGCTGACACCTGTCATCACTCAAATAATAACATGAATGGAGAGGGGAGATGCATCCAACGATCTCCTTCGTGGCCTACTTGAGGTGTTGATTGTTTCATCTGTTTGTTTTAATTTGTTTGTATCTCTTTCTCTCTCTCTCTCTTTTTGTTTTGTTTTGTTTTGTTTTGTTTTTTTGGGGCGTGGGGGGCGGCGGTTCTGGATATAAACAATAAAATGAGACCAATTTCTTTACAATGCGTATGCTCATGAACATGCTGATTTTTATACACACAGTTGCTTATAAAAAGAAAAGGCTGAGACATAATTTTGGAGAAAGTATTAATAATAATAATATAGGTTTTAACGGTCAATTTTAAATACTTTGCAATCGAATTCGTTAATGTTCATTCAATTTAAACGATACCTCAAGGCGCGGAGCTATCGGTCAATTGACTGAACGTTTAGATTTTCAATCGCGATCACATTTCGGACGAAAGTGCTTGTAACAAATGTCAAATTGATCGGATATATTTTAAACTTGACCGGGAAAACCGAAAAAATAATGAGAATAATAGCAATTACCATAATATTAACGATTGTAATGATAATCTAGCTGCAATCTAGACGATGTCTGGTCGTCAAGATTGCAGGTAGGCGGTAAGACGTACTTCTCTCAAAGAAGGAGAAGGAATGTCTAATCATATATATTACAATTCCTGGAGAGCATCCAGGCGCGGACAAGATATCCGAACTGAATACTCCGAGGCGTCTCCTGATTTTCGGAGACGGATTTGGGACTACTTCGGACTTTATTTCATAAATTGTCGCGGAGACGTCTCGGAGACGTCTCCTGAATTTCGGAGACGGATTTTTTTTCCTTAAATTGTCGTGGAGGCGACGTCTCTAATACTATTTATCCGTCGCGGAGACGAAATTTCTATTCTGTCGCGGAGACGTCTCCGCGAAGTGAGATAGCACCCTTAGGCATGGGCCCGATACTTTTATTGTGTGATGTCAGGCTGCCTCCGCTACTGGCATCTCTTCAATATTTTTTGTCCAAGATTTGGAAAATGAAGGCTAAAATAGTACCAATCAACATCACAACCATAGGACCTATCACAAACCAGATACGGAATCTTCTTGTTGGCTCATCAGAAGGCAAGATTCCTCGATACTGCTCATAACTTTCGGAAGGTCTTGAACTAAAAAGAAAAATAAACAATTAAAACAGAGGGACATGCTATTTTGCAATGAGTTATGCGCTATACAAGAACTGATTATTATTATTATTATTATTATTATTATTATTATTATTATTATTGATAAATAGAGAACATATAACCCGACGACGACGATGATGATGATAATAATAGCGAGTGAGTCAGAAAAAACTAGAAACCTAGAAAGATGTCAATTAAAAAAAAAATTTAAAAAAATTTATAAACCCCAAATTATTATACATATTCAGGGGCCACACCTGTTATTATGATCTCATAGAGACTTCGTGTTTATTTTGAGGTTTGATAAATTTATATAAAATCAGCCTTAAATTCACTCGGTGATTGGTCATGTGGAACGGATAGACAAATTATTCCTCCTTTCTAATTTAGCCAAGAAACTAGCTGTTCACCGGCTCATTTTAAAAATAAATCGATATAACACCCCCTCATGCCAAGATTGACTCAATTGGCAGTCAAAAGTGTGAATTTGATATCAAACCTTGCGCTTCTAATATAGTGCCAAGCCTTAGCATTGATTTCTTCCCAGTTTTAGAATACGAAGCTTAATGATTGCCCTTCCTATAACCATTCTTAAATGTGAATCATATGCACACATTTTTGTCTATCAGCTGTTCAAAGTTACAAATTTTTCGAAAGGGTTGGTTCGAATGAATATCTTTTGCTCTATGTCGGTAATTAGGTGTGCGTGACCTTCAGAAGAGTAACTCTTCCCGCATATTTTGGTATCAATTTTGTGTGTTATATCTTTACGCCTGGATGACCACGGCGCATTGTCTGTGAATATGTAAATTTCGAATTGTGCAAAAGTGGGAGTAAAATCAAAACAACAAAAGGCTGTAAAAAAGCAACTCCATTCTGATTAAAATAGCATAACTTTTTAACGAAAATGTCTTGCGCTTAATAACTTGGCAGGGGTGTTGTGTGAAAATGAGATAGATCTGTAGTGTCAGACATTAGTAAGCACACGTCGAAACCAAAATAATCACTTCTCGAAAGTATTAATAGGCCTTTTTCGGTCTGTCAGTGACAATTTACTCTTTGATGTGTACTCATTTGTGGATTACTTGACGAATCAATCTAATCTTTACACATAATCTAGTCGATAACTGTAACAACACCCTTGCCAAGTTATTTGGCTTAAAACATTTTTCTTAAAAAGTTATGCTACATTACTCAGGATGGAGTTCCTTATAAAAAGGGAGCTTGGGCGTGAGAAATTCAAACTCGAGCGGGAGAGAGGGATTCCAAAAATGGCCTTTAGGCATAAAGTATCCCACCGAAAGCAGGAGGGTTGAGTCTCTGTAAGAGGAAGTTCACTGAGGTAACTATGACATGGTTGATGATTTAGTTATCTAATTATTGTCTTCATACAAGATTCAACTTTACTCTCTTACCAGTTAAGTTCAGGCGTCTTAAGATGTTCATCTGCTATCCTTATTAGGCTTGCTTTTATTAGGGCCGTCCGTAAAGCTGTCTTCTCCTTTGACGCTGTTTGCCCGTTTATCCACTTCCGAAGCATAGCAAGTGTACCCATGTAATCACCACCTTGCTGGACATTTTCATCTAGGTAGCGACTAATGTCTGCTGGTTTGAACCCCAGAGCTTTCCCTAGACAATCAATGTCTGATTTCTTGTGCAGTTTTTGGGCTATTTTTCTCAAAGTTTCGTCAAAGTCTTCGGCGGAGGAGCTAGTCCTAAATTGAGAGCATTAAATATCAAGGACGTACAAGTTTATCGTACGATGAATTATAGGACTACCAAACACTAGTATAGAGTCCTTGTTTCACTGAGATTTTCAAAAACTGGAAAAAAAAAGAGATTAATATAGGTTTCCCGGTCAATTTATAGCTCTTTGCAATCAAATTAATTAATGTTCATTCTGTTTAAACGATATCTGTCGAAGTGGGGCTATCGGTCATTAATTTCGTTTAAGCGACAAAATTACTGCTGTAGGTAATCAATTCCAATTCAAAATTCGTGAAGTCGATTTAATATATAAAACAAGTAGTACAAATGAATGAATTCGAATGACGATTGGCGAATAACATTGCTCATAATGTCAAATTCACTGGTCCAATTTGCAATTTGGTTGCCGAGTTTCCTTATTCGAGCTCCCAAAATGAATTTGAATGAAGATTTGTAAAAGCGATCGCATTTCGGACGAAACTGGTTGCTGGAATGTAACATTGATTGTAGATAGTTTATAAATTGACTGGAAAAACCCACACTCATCAAAGAAAACAGGGAGTAGTTATATTTTGATTCTGAAAAGGGTGAACAAATCTGTTTTCGTTTGCTTTTCCTTGAAAAAAAATATAAGGCTATCTTGTCTTAAGGGGGTATCTTACTGAGTTGCGAACCCAGGCGAACGAAGCGAATTTATAGAGTGCCGTAAATATAGAGAGTCAGCAGGAAGGCCTATGTACATGACGCATTTTTTTTGTTATGTGTTCTCTGGATAATTATAAAGGGGTATCTTGAACCTTGGCGAATCAAGCGAATTTCGGATTAATTTTTCACATGAATGGAGTCGGAAAACAGGATTTTCTTTTGTCCTATCCTGAGTTGGCGAATGAATCGGGTTTTTTTTTCAGTTTCTTCTAAATTCGTTTCAAATCTTTCGATTCGTCTGGATTTTTCTCTTTAAATAATTTGCAAAGAAGTTTTGAACATGTTCGAAATTATTCTAGCGAATTTATATTTTGTCGGAGGTTGCGAACGCATACTCTGCTTGTAAAAACGGTTGAATATAACATTGCTCCAGTAACATCACATGCCTGTAATAGGGTCAAAGATTATTTTAAATAATAATTTTGATGTTCCCTCTTATATTATAGGTTTTCCCGGCCATTTTCATCCTCCATTCAGTCGGTTTCACGGATATTCCTTCAATTTCAATCGAAATTGACTGTTCCCGTAACTCCTTACTTCAATTAGATAAAGACAACGTTCAATTTCATTTCTTTTACTTTCAATTTCGCGTCAGCGAGAATTTGCGCTTGGTTTGACATTCAACTTCACCGGTGAATATTTCAAATTAACACGACCGTGTTCATTCACATTCATGCTATATGCTCATTTCCGTATGGTCGTTCCCGATTTTCCGGGAAAGGGGTATATTTTAGGGGCTCAGGTAGGGGAAACCCGAGAAATGATTGAAATAGGGGTCTTTTAGCATTCTTCCCCCCCCCACCCGACCTATTTTGATTATGGGTATTTTCAATTCTTTGAGGACAGAACCTGAAATAGGGTCCCGAACATGTGAAAAGGGGGTAATTTTGCTAAGACAGTGTATGATTGGCCCCTTGAGCGGGGGTGGGGGGGGGGGGGTGCTTGTACCTTCTCTTCGAACTCACAAAACCGTCCAAATTACACTGATGAGTAAAAAAAAGGTTCATAAAATAATGAAAACAAAAGTAAACGATGCCACTTAAAATACACATCAATTGCATTGATGGAAAATGCGCACAGTATATCTAAAAATAAAATTAAAAAGAAACACAAAACAAAACAGAGAGAATGAAGAAAAAAAAACAAAATATATGAAAGTAAAATAATGAAGCATGGAGCCTTTGCTGGCACATGTCTATACATTTCAGAAGAAGTAGGATTATGAAATGAGAATTCTCTCCATTACCATGCCCTTCCCGAAGTTTAGCTTGTATTATCAGTATCTACATGTGGGATATGGTGATGAATATGATTCAATCATATTCAGTTATTAGCACAAAAATGCTCCAAATTTAAAAAAAAAAAAAAATGCTCCAAATTTTATTGTCCGAATCGGATATTCTTTTTACCCTTGTCCCGTGGGCTTGGCAGCCGCTGAGCAGCGCCAGATGGACGTTGCTCTATCCCCTTCTTGTTGAACGCCAAACAGGGAAGCAACAACTACCATTTTTAACGTCTTTGGTATGACGCGGCCGGGGATCGAACCCACAACCTCCCGATTATGAGGCGGACGCTCTATCCACTGAGCCAACACATCGGTATCGGTATGACAAACGATTTCAACCACCTTTAAGAGACAGAGAGGGAGAGAGAGAACGAAAGAGAGAATGAAGGAAAAAATACAGTAAACATAATAATGAGAGAGAGAGAGAAAGAGAGAAATAAAGCATGGAGCCTTTTCAGGCACATATACATTTCCGAAAATGATTAAATGAAGGAAGATTATGAAATCAAAATTATGTAATGAAAACAAAATATATACATATAACATTGCTATAACGTCATTGCCCTGGAGAGGAATTGAGAGACAGGGGTGATGCATTTATCTCTATCCATCTCCATGGCCTATACCCGAAGTGTTGATTGTTTATCAGAATCTATGTGGGATGTGGTGATGAATATGATTTATGATATTCAGTTATAAGCACAAACGCTATGACAATCCCTTCCAAGATTGACTTTGATACTTAATTTCTTTATACCCCCGTCACACTGAGCTCGTTCCTACTACGTCCTTGCAAATTTTGACGAACGGGCATAGTCTGTGTGTAAACTGAGTGGACGTAGTAAAATACTTTTTACGATCTGTTTACGAACTTCATGGACTAGCTCGTCGGATTTTCAAAAAGTGTTTAACAAGTCGGGCGCCCATCTCGTCCTAAAATTTAACGGGGGGGGGGGGGGGGGCAACGTACCTGAAACGAGATGGACGTACTACAACGAAACTGCCGTACTTGAATCGTTCTAAAGATGTGCTACGACGTCTTACAAACGAGCATTGTACATTCATTATCAGCTTGAAGTTACGAAGAGGCATGAGATCTGGCAAAAAGGGCTAGGGTTTTTTTTTTTTAATGGGAAACGGACACGCATTTGCGTTCAACATGTTCTAGCCATGGATAATGACGAAGTAAGAACGTGATGAACTCTCTGGAGGCCGTTTGGTCGACGTAAGAACGAGTAAGAATGGATTTTAACGGATTAAAAACGACCCAGAACTAGTTAGGTCGGGACGAAACGCATTGGAAACGAGTTGGAGCTGAGTAAGAACGGGTTGCAACTAACTGGGGACGGATTTGGATTGTTTCGTGGAAACGGTCATTTTCACCCGATTTTAACTAGATACAAACGGACTGCAGACGAGGCAGAGACGTGATGGACGTATTGAGGACTGTATACGAACGTTGCTCATCTTAATCCAGAAATAATTAGGTCAAATGTACGCGTTATTTTCGGACCAATGGCCGTTTTTCGTATTTATTCTAAAAGTTGTGAGATTTCTGTAATTGTAACAATTAATGTGTGGCAATTAAACAGCTGATCTATTCGCTTATACTACTATCACACTGAACAGTTTCTTACCATGTTATTGAAATTATTGCAGAACGGGCTTAATCTATGTACACACGGAGTGGACGTACTTGAGACCTATTTCAATCTGCTCAGGACTTTATGGCACGGGCTTGGATAGCAATACGTTTCAATTTTTAAACAGAACGGCATGTCATAATTCCTGTCACAATGAGCTAGTTCTCACTGCGTTCTAGGTAGTTCTTGGTGAACGGGCTCAATCTGTTTACACACGGACTGAACGTAGTACAGACCTTTTAGAATCTAGTACAGACCGTTTACAATCTGTTTACGAACTTGGCGAATGGGCCCGAACGGAGAGAACGGAAAGGCATTCCGATTTTTTTGAACATGTTTTAAAAAATCGTACTGGCTTTAAGTTCTAAAATTAAACGTAGTGACAACGTTCCTTAAACGGGTAGGACTTACTTTGAACGAGAAGGACGTACTACGAACATGGTACCTAACTTTTATCATGCTGCGCATAGGCTTTTTTAGTGACGGTTTGGACGTGCTACGAACGGTATAGAGTGAACGAGCGGTTTACTCGGTCTGAATTGGATAACAACGTATTGCGGACGCGATAAAGACGGAATTGACGTAACGAGAACTATTTATGAACTGCCTAGTATCGTATTCAAGAAATTATTTTTAAAGTTATAAGTTCCAACCCGACCAAAGCCCGTTCAGCCATTTTTTAAAGAAAACGGGCAAGAACGTTATAGAACGTTATAAAACGACCTCAGTGTGACGGCCCCCTTGGCAATCATAAATTCATGCGTTAGCACACCATATACAATACATAGTGAAGTCGACTACGTTTTGCATTAAATAGATAGCTTTAAAATGAAATAAAAAATACAAATAAGTACAAATTAGGTCATGTTGACATTAAATGTGAAATTGAATATTACTTTTGTGAAATAGGCGAATTTTGTACGTCTTTGATTCACTAAAGTACCTTTTCGGTCGCTATTCGCATTAAGTTGAATTCCTAAAGTGCGAATTTGAAATGCCAGTATAAGCACAGGCCAAAAATAAGCTAAATTGAATGCTCCGCACATGTATTTGAGGGAATGGAGGATGAAAACCTATACATGTATAATTATCATTATTAGTATTATTATTATTATTATTATTATTATTATTATTTATTTTTTTTGACAGACTAACCGACAATCTATATTTCCCTTTGGACAATTGGCTGAGTGAGATATGAGCCAATTTTAAATTTCTATGTTCAATCACGCACAACACAACACATACAAACCCACATACGCTCACCCTCACACACTTCCACAACCTCTCACTAACATTCTCACACTTTCTTCATCCTGCTATCATTACTTCTCTATGTGATTGTCGGTATTCTCGCAAATTGTTTGTGTGTGTGTGTGTGTGGGATGGAAAGGGTAAAAGGAAGATACTGAGAGGAGAATGAGATAGAGACATCTGCTTCTCTCTCTTTTTTCCCTCTCATTCTCCTCTGTCTCTCTCTCTTTCGCCTCCCCCTCTCTCTCTAAAAAAAAAACCAACCCACACACACACACACACACGCGCACACACACAAACACACACACACACACACGCACACGCACGCACGCACACACACACACACACACACACAGAAATTTACACAATTATGAAAGGGGAATGTCAAAGAGAGTGTGCGAGGATGCGTGCGAAGGTACTTGAGAGTGTGTGGGTAGGTGTGTTAGTGTGTGTATGTGTGTTTTTTTGTGTGTGTGCGTGTAGATACTTATGGACCATTCTACGGTCGGGAGGACATTTGTTGATTTCTTTATTTTGCTTTATCTCAAATTCAGGTTATATTTTTGGTTTTAAATTTTTCTGAAATTATGATTACATTGGAGGATACAGATTAATTTGATTTACCTTCAAATTGTATGTCCTTGTAGGATTTCCTTTTAAAAGTTTTTTGTTTTTTTTTTACTCTGACAGAAAACAATGATTTCTTTTGCAATTTTTCTAACTGTATAATCTGAAGAACATTAAGTCACACCTAAATGAACAATACAATTCAATCTGAAGTTATAGAAAAGGTATGAAAATTCAAAATAGGTATTAACGCGAGTTACCGACATAAACGCTCCTTGTATTTTACCTTTACATTTTTCTTCACTTTAATGCAGTTGATTAGAAGTTGGTCAGAGATATACTAATTTCAATTTAAGAAAGGAAAAGTTTTGTCAACATGGTATAGTTTGAGGACAATTCACCCTAACGTGCATCACAATTTTGACCATGTCCTTTTTGCGTAACGCGAGTAACCGAAGTTCAACGACCCGAGAATCTGAACGAGCTTGAACAATATTTTTAGATCCCAGCAGTTTGAAAGATAGAGGACTTTAATCTTGAAAGGTACCGGTTAGTTGTAAGGCAAGTTACCGTATGCTTATAGCAAATGGAAAATATAATGTAACTTGAGTCAAGCATTGTCATGTTTAATTATAATCAGCTTATTTGGTTAACGTTGTTTAAATCTTGGATCTGTCAGTGCATATCTTTGATAAATAAAAGCATAATGTTAAAATGCCATGTGTTACAATTGCCCCATTGCGTGTTACAATTGCCCCTGGTTTAGGGGCAATTGTAACACTCGACCTCTTTGAAATGATAATTGCTTCAAAATAAATTGTTTTACTTCACCCAAACCTATTCATATGTTGAGCTAAGATATGAATATTTCTTTGTACTTTGATTTTAAGCAAGTATTTAGCTATAATAAAGTTGATAAAGCAAATTTGGGAAAATGTGTTACAATTGTCCCCGGTCTCCCCTACTGTTCAAAACATTGGCTTCACTCTCTCTACATATAACACTGTAAATTCGCTTCATTCTCCTGTGTTCGCTACTCAGTGATATGCCCCCTTCAATAATGAAATCTGTACAATTCGTACATGTTTTTTTTTTTTGCCACGTTATCTTAAAAATTCCTGGCCTAGGAACCATTAGGCCCGTATTCTACTAAGTAGTTTAGACTTTAATCTTGAAAGGTACCGGTTAGTTGTAAGGCAAGTTAACGTACAATATAAGAGAAATCTCACAACTTAAAAAAAATATGAAAAACGGCCATTGGTTTGAAAAGAACGTAGACCGAATTATTTCTGGATTAAGATGAAACAACGTTCGTAAAAAATCCTCAATACGTCCATCACGTCTTTGCCTCGTCTGCAGTCCGTTTGTATCTAGTTAAGATCGGGTGAAAATGACTGTTTCCACGAGGCAGAGCCCGTCTGAAACAATCCAAACCCGTCCCCAGTTAATATTTCACACTACCCAATGTTTTTCTTCTGAACAAGTATGTGGTTGAGCTATGGCTGCCACTTTTATTTATTTAGAAATTATATTCTTATTCCTGTATTTTGCTAAGGCTTCAACGATGAAAACCTGAGCTAAGATAGAAAAAAAAAATCTCTCCAAATATGGTCGCCCACACCAGGGGCAATAGTAACAGTGTTGTTAACTAAATACCTTTGCCCCGTACCTAGCCCCGGGGTAGTGTAGCGCGCTGTCATAGCCCGTAAAGAGCACGTAAACTGCTGCAATAACCCTATGCTATGCTTATCATGCTTATAGCAAATGGAAAATATATTGTAACTTGAGTCGAAAAGCATTGTCGTAATTTTAAGTGGTTGACCTGCTGCTGCAGTTTACTTTTTTTCTAACAATATAAAACAATAAAGATAGATATTTATTAAATAGGGTAGATGTAGGGAATAGCGGACAGTAGGGAATATCGGACGGTCACCACATGTCCAGCCCTAGCTGCCAACATAAGATCAACTGAGTTGAAATACCGGCATCTATTGGTCAGGTGGTTTGTTTGGGAAGGTTGAATGCTGTATTCGACAACAACAAGTGAGAAATCTCCGAAAAAACTACCAAAATCTGTCAAGGTACGAAAATTTGCAGCCTGAAAAATGGCCTGATGTAAAAGTTGACATTTTAGAGAATGTGATGGTATAAAAATAGAATTGGGGCATGACCTCTATTTCATGCATTATGGAGATGTGTGGAGAGTGGGCCAAACGTGTATGGAGTGTTTGCACTGTACAAAGCCTGTGTATTGGGGTGGCAGTTTGTTGAAAAGTGCTCGTCAGTCATTTTTTTGTGTAGGGAATACCGGACACCACATTGACGGTTGTTTGTTTTACTTCCGGGTTGAGTTGCTAAGCATGTAGATCAAATAGTATTGCATATATAATGTATTATATTTATTTATTAAACTGTTTGACAATTTTGAAATGTCTCTTTCTCTTTATTATTATTATTGTGATATGTCATGATCTACATGAGATATAAAGTTATTCTGAGTGTTTTGAAATTTTGTAGTAAAATGCATATAATCTTCTAAAAAAAAATAATGTTATAAAAAATCGATACAAACATGTTAAGTTGATGGTTTACATTCAAATCAGTGCTTCCAGGCAGATCTTTTTACAAAAAAAAAGGGTAAAAACATACTGTCCGGTATTTCCTACACTGTAGGGAATGCCGGACAATTTACCATGACGTCATTATTTGCATATAACTGCCTAAACAAATATTTGATTACCTCAATTTTTTTGGAAAATAAAGTTGAATGATGTAGCTAAGCAATGAGAATCTTTTTCTTTTGTGATTTTATTGTTTTCATGTCCTAATTAAGCAAATGAGCTTAAGTGGCCGGTATTCCCTACATCTACCCTATATAATGTATAATAAGTTCGTAGTTTTATTCTTTTGAAGTAATCTCCTAAATAGCTCCACGGATTTTTTATTTCACAAACGTGAAGTGTCCATATTTAGCCAAAAGCATTGAGATGTTGAATTTGATTCCGACATCACGCTACATGCATGCGCAAAATTTTATCACGTTAGGTGCATGCGGATCAATCTTTTTCGTATTACTATTTTTTTTTTATGTCACGGGAATATCTCGGGGACGTCTCTGAGACGTCTGCGCGACTAAAAACATTCAAAATCATTTCAAACCAGTCTCAAATTAGTCTCAAACTAGTTCCAAATCCGTTTTATCCCGTGTAATGACAAGTGACTTGCCACCACTAGTTTATTGTTGGTTTTCGCGTCAAATGTCCTTTCTTCAATATGTCAGGTCAAACTAACACTTCAATCGTGTCGGAAAATGTCATTTTGATGATTAATATGCAATTAATCAATCGTTGTGGACAGTTCAATAATGCACCTCATATTTAAGCAAAGTTTTGTCATAATTTAGCTTCAAGTTAACGAGAAAATAATAAATTATCTTCCTCCGACATAAAACTCGAAAAGCCATATCAAATTAAAAACTACCTATACCCCTAGTTTAGAATTCTTTACAAATGTTTGTACAGATTTGATCTCGAATGACGTCATCCGAGTTTACATTCGAACGATTAGACGCACGCTTCACTGACGCTTCATAGAGAAGCGTGCAAACCAGCGTTGCATTCTCGTTTCAAACATATGAAAACGTTGGGGCTTCTTTCTAGGAAAACCATTTTCACGCACCGATTGTCAATGGAAGGAATGCCCGAAAAACGGGAGTTTTGTTGAATATACTGGAATAAAAAAAAATCGAGAAGATCATTTACTTAGTTACACAGGTTTTATGAGGGTTAATGTATATAAAACAAGATAAAACCTTGGGAAGAATATTTTTTTACCCCCAACCCTCGCGTTTTGAGCTTTAAAATCTCCCATTTTAGTCATTTTGGGGTCGTTTTTCTGTGTGAAAATGATATTTTGGTCAAACAGCAGTCACTAAAAGCTTTCTGTAAAATTCAGCAGCGCATCGATTTCCTAGTTACGCTGAGTGAAGTAAATATATTAATTTCTCTTTCCAATGATTTTAACTTCTTTGTGATTGGTCAATATTTTCCCCCGCGTTTTTGATATCATAAAAAAAAATATCATGATAAAATACTTCGATCCTGACTGCACAGCTTGCACTCTCCTTTTACACGGTCTTTATTCAGGGCATTGTTATCGCGATATCGACGGTCAGACGTAGAGAGAGTCTATACCCAGTACACACATTTCCCGTAAGATTCTTTCTGGTCGTTAGTGCACTGTAGTGGAACTGTGCGTGTTTGGTATAAAATAACACTGTCCTTTTTGATTGTTCACGTTTTCATATGATCCGTGCTATTTTGGTGCGACAGCACAACTCTAAACTCCGTAGCAGAATACGGGCCTTATTGTTCAAGGAGCATTTTGGAAAAAGAATAATGTGCTCTATTGAGCCGATCCCCTAAAATGCATTACACAAGTGTCGGTGGTATGTGCTCAATGAACATTGTTCAGTAACACCTTGAATGAGAGAAGACATTGTTTGTCTCCATGGTAACACTAATTGGCATTTGTGTTCTAAAATTTCAATAATAAAACATTCCCACATAATTTCCTGGCCTCTGCATAAACATTGGGTTACTCAGAAATGATCTACAAAATATCAAATTATAAAATAACAGTAAACTGTTGGACTTGCCGAGTTGTAAAATCTTATTCCGTTATTTTTCATCTGCCTTTATACAATGTCATAAAATATTCCCAGAGGCGGGTGACAAAAGTAAAAAAAAAAAAAAAAAGAATAGAAGCATATCCATGGAATGGCCCGCACGTGCTTTGGAAATTTTGTCACAAGCTGCAGAGTTTGGTATTAGAAGCAGAACAAACAATCTTTGCGTCATTCAACAAAGCAGTGCAAATCTGTCGTTCAATTTAGTGTAGATTTATGATCTCTTTTCAATTTCCTTTGAGCAATGACACGTAAATTTAGATGAAAATTAATATAAGCATAGATTTAAACATTGCAGACATACTTGATTAAGCATATAATTTACCTTGGTCTCGTTCTTTTTATTTCACATTTCAGTCAATTTTCAAATGTCAAATATAACCGGTTTTTGTTTTAATGAAAACACAACAACTATGAGGTATGACCAATGGTGTCGATTTGTTTTGGCGATTGGGGGGGGGGGGGATTTTCGTCGAAATTCCCTATTTTCCTAAAGGTGACACGTAAAATGTGAGAGTTATAGAGAGAGTACGCGCGTGCGCGTGCTGCAAACTTTGATGGAGGCTCATTCCTTTATTTGTATTCGTAGAAAGCTGATCAAGGTATAAAATTACTCAAAATTATATTATCAATGCATATACATAAGGGGGCCGTCACACTGAGGTCGTTCTATAACGTTCTTGCCCGTTTTTGCCCGTTTTCAAAAAAAATGCTGAACGGGCTTTGGTCGGGTTGGAACTTATAACTTTGAAAAATAATTTCTTGAATACGATGCTAGGCAGTTCATAAATAGTTCTCGTTACGTCAATTCCGTCTTTATCGCGTCCGCAATACGTTGTTATCCAGTTCAGAACGAGTAAACTGCTCGTTAACTCTATACCGTTCGTAGCACGTCCAAACGGTCACTAAAAGTGCCTATGCGCAGCATGATAAAAGTTAGGTACCACGTTCGTAGTACGTCCTTCTCGTTCAGAGTAAGTCCTACCCGTTTAAGGAACGTTGTCACTACGTTTAATTTCAGAACTTGAATAATTAATATACAATGCTCGTTTGTATGACGTCCTAGCACATCTTTAGAACGATTTAAGTACGGCAATTTCGTTTGTAGTACGTCCATCTCGTTTCAGGTACGTTGCCACCCCGTTAAATTTTAGGACGAGATGGGCGCCCGATTTTTTTGAACACTTTTTTGGAAATCCGACCGAGCTAGTCCATGAAGTTCGTAAACAGATCGTAAGAAGTATTTACTACGTCCACTCAGTTTACACACAGACTATGCCCGTTCGGCAAAATTTGCAAGGACGTAGTAGGAACGAGCTCAGTGTGACGGGGGTATTAAAGAAATGGCAATTCTGTGTCGCGTAAAGGCGTTACGCGCGAAAACGCGGTCGAAAATTTTTGAAATGCTCAAAATGACCTGAAACATACTCTAATTCGGCCAAAAAGTGATTTTGAGCATTTTAATTTTTTTTCGCACACGTACGTGTGCTCGTGACCTTTTGGTGACCTTTGATGACATAGTCTGATGACCTTTGACATGAAGTTAATTTGCTGTGAATATGATTGAATTATGATTATGAATTATGATGATATCATCAATGATAGAATTTTAAAAAATGGCGCCTGGATGACGTCATTACGACTTGATGACCTTGAAAAGCTTCGCATGGCATGTCTATGATGGACTTCATAACTGGCATAAAATTCAATGAAATTGACTTGGCCGTTTGTGACATATCGTGGGGAAAAAAATGAGGCTTAAAAATAAATAAATGATAAAGAAAATTCTGACGAAATTAAGAGGTGGTCTGTCGAAGACAGACCACCTGACTAGAATTCGTTCATGTTTGCATGTGTGTTTATTCGCATTTCATCATGATGGTTTCCTTTTTAATAGACCAATTACATCCCCTTCCCCTGTTTTGCACTTAGATAAGGCTACAAATATCCCGTTTTAGTAAACTATTTTTGAGAAAAAAAATTTCAGCTCGCGCTGCGTACTCGCTAAATACCCCATGTGGAATTCGTCCATTATACAGTGGTGGCCCAAATTATTAGAACACCAAGTAAATTTAAATGATTTTAGTTTGTTTTTTTTTCAGTTGACCATTTAAATATCTTTAAAATGCCTGGAATGTTTACAAAAGTCATTATTATACTTTAAAAACTAAATAACATAGTCATGCGTTTGGAACTTGCCCCCAACTCGCCCCCAAATCGCTTTTTTTTGTGTGTTACGCTACTAATTGTAAAATCTAAACAAAAATCTTGCCAATATCAGGATCAAAGTGTCATAACGTTAAAAATATCAAGTCTCTACCTACAAAAGTATACATTTTCTGAAAGGAAATTTCATGAGAATGTCAAAAATTCCATTCACATTATGATAGGGTGAAGTAGTAACATGTTCTGTGGGAATTTTTGAATTATTGTGAGGGCCCTCTAATGTTTAATTTAGAGCCCCCATTTAAGTCCCCTTTTCCTCTGATCCTTAATATTTCAACATATTTAAATTGCTCATGAAATTTCCTTGTAAAAAATATACATATACAAGGAGTGTCTTCATTTAAAATTGCTCATGAAAAATAAGTGAAAAAAAATGAAAATTAGTCTTAACCTTCAATTGGCATAATTATTTTGGTCATCTCACTACCAAGGTAGGGGGCGAATCCACCCCTCCCCATTTGACCAAATTTTCTGAAACTTGGCAGGTATTTCAGGTATATTAGAATAAATAAGCCTGCTAAGTTTCATACTTCTACCTCAAATACTTTTTGAGCAATCGGCATATGTAATTGGCATTTTACTTTTTGCATTTGGACTGCATGTTTAATACACAAGTCTATGGGGAAACCAAAAGCGCATAGCGCAACCATTTTTAATGCTGCGCATTACCAGATGGTCGAAACTATATAAATTTGGTCTCAAAATATACGTAAGACCCTATGCTAAAAAGTCATGAAAGCTTATGGCACATAAACGATATCTTTAACCTTATTTAAGCAAATGAACTAGGGCATTGATTATCCCATAGACTTTGTGTAAGTTCAGGTGTTCTAATAATATTGGCCACCACTGTATATAAATTATGCATGTCGTATATTGGCATTAAATCATGATGTTCCCCCTTTTATAAAATAGTTACGAGCGCCTTTCTCCGTTTCGTGCTTGCATACAAATACCTAGTTTCAGGTCATTATATTATTGAGAAAAATTTTCAGCTCGCGCTTCGCGCTCGTATGATATGATACTAAATGGAATCTGTATATAATTTTATATACATGTGTGTATGTATTGGCATTACATCATGATACCATTATGTGCCACCTTAAGGGAAAGGATCATCCCCCCCCCCATCGTGAAAACAAATCGACAACGTTGTGCAGGACCGGTTGTAACCATGGGATTATCATAATTGGGATCGATATCAAGCTCACCTGCTCAAGTTAATGTTGTCTTCTTGCGTGGTATCCGCTGGAGATGAGGCAATCGCTCCACCTGCTTGATGCTGCCCTATAAATATGCAATATGATAATAGGCTCATTCTATAATCACTCTATACAAAAAAAACCCTCATATATTATATATTATGCAGATACTGTACATGTTTATGCAACGATGTAAATATCCACATGAAAGTCTACCCGGGGGAGACCAACTCCGGGTAGACTACTAATGGTGGCATCTCACTTCGCGGAGACTTTGTTCCGTCTCTGAGACGCCTCCGCGACATTTCCATCTCAAAGTAGTCCCAAATCCGTCTCAAAATAGTTTCAAAGCAGTTTCCGCGAAGTGAGATACAACCATTAGAATCAATTTTCAAGGCAATTTTCTCATGCAAAATATGGGTTAGGGCAATTACCCCTTGTTTAATCATCCCCAGGAAGATTACCATCGCACAACATCCCATGAGGACAACTCCCCCGGAAATTTACCCCAAGGTAAATACCCTCCTGAAATCTACTCCCCATTGAATATTGACTTATATTCACGTATTACATCATGGCAGTCTGTTTTTATCACCAGTGAAAGCACACTCCTCGTTTGACGCTCCTATAAGCCCTATAAATATTCAGTCTCAGGTTACTATAATTGAAAAAAAAAAAAAAAAAAAAAAAAAAAAAAAAAAAAAAAAAAAAAAAAGATCAGCTCGCTCTAGCCCTATCTGGAATTTGTCCATATTTATGTACACGAATGTATATTGACATTACGTCTTGATGGTCCGCTTCTAATCACCAGTTTCAAACAAAACAAAACAAACAAATACTAAGTTTCAGTTTAATATTATTGCGAACATTTTCGGCACGCGCTTCGCACTCGCATAATAATACAGCCCCATGAATTTGACCATATTTATATACACACATTCATATCATTATGCATGTGTGTATAGACATTAATTCGTTTCGCGCGCATAAGCAAATAAGTGTACAAGTAGGGTACATGCAGGTAATATGGGCCCCCTAAGCTCATTTGCCTAATTTGCATAAAATTACGAAATGACACACAGTCTAATCTTTGTTTATATGAATCAATAACTACTGCTCTAACTTTTATTGTGAAGAAAAACAATTATCACCAATCCCCCTGTCTGCAATATTCAAATGTTGACGTCATTACCAAGGTGCCCATATTACCTGCATGTGCAGGTAATATGGGCACATGTATTTAATGTATGTTTTAAAAACTACAATGACTCTACAATGTCTGGAATTTGCTTAAAATGTTGAAAATCATTAACTTTAAGATATAATTTGAAATTATAAGACCCTTCAGTAAATCCTTTGACTATATATTTCATTGTTATGTATTTTGTATATTATTTCTTTTTTTAATATTATTTAAATATTATTTTCATTATACAAGTCAATATAGACCTACAATAAGTTATTTATATTAATTATATACTGTGAATATACCCCAAAAAATCGTAGCAAAAAGATTGATGCCTCATCCCAATACTTAGTACCAGAATCATTTCCACCATTTTGGATGTCCCATATTACCTGCACTAATGTTGATGTGTCAGGCATGCATTCAATGCCACATTGCACCCCTTCACTAAAACAAATTGACCTGTACACGCTAGTATGATCAAAATGAAACTATAAGCGTACTAAATATACAAAACAATTGAGGTTACCCCCTCAAACACTCTTTCACCATTACATTCTGTGAAATATCAAATTTTACATCAGGGTAAAAAAATGCCGTAAGTTTTACCTACCTTGTTAGTTTTTAGCAATTTTCTCAGAGAAATTTCGGCATCAGATGCTCTCACGACAATATATTTTCGTATACAGTTCATATGAACAACATTATGGTGCTCACATCGGTCACCGGTCACCGGTCGACGGTCACGACATGATTTGCTTCAAGTGGCCCATATTACCTGCTGGCCCATATTACCTGCATGTACCCTACCCCGTTTTAGGTTACTATTAAGGGGGCCGTCACACTGAGGTCGTTCTATAACGTTCTATAACGTTCTTGCCCGTTCTTTAAAAAATTGCTGAACGGGCTTTGGTCGGGTTGGAACTTATAACTTTGAAAAAATAATTTCTTGAATACGATACTAGGCAGTTCATAAATAGTTCTCGTTACGTCAATTCCGTCTTTATCGCGTCCGCAATACGTTGTTATCCAGTTCAGACCGAGTAAACGGCTCGTTCACTCTATACCGTTCGTAGCACGTCCAAACCGTCACTAAAAGTGCCTATGCGCAGCATGATAAAAGTTAGATACCATGTTCGTAGCACGTCCTTCTCGTTCAGAGTAAGTCCTACGCGTTTAAGGAACGTTGTCACTACGTTTAATTTTAGAACTTGAAGCCAGTACGATTTTTTAAAACATGTTCAAAAAAAATCGGAATGCCTTTCCGTTCTCTCCGTTCGGCCCGTTCGCCAAGTTCGTAAACAGATTGTAAACGGTCTGTACTAGATTCTAAAAGGTATCCACTACGTTCAGTCCGTGTGTAAACAGATTGAGCCCGTTCACCAAGAACTACCTAGAACGCAGTGAGAACTAGCTCAGTGTGACGGGAATTATGACATGCCGTTCTGTTTAAAAATTGAAACGTATGTTCGTAGTACGTCCTTCTCGTTCAGAGTAAGTCCTACCCGTTTAAGGAACGTTGTCACTACGTTTAATTTTAGAACTTGAATAATTAATATACAATGCTCGTTTGTATGACGTCCTAGCACATCTTTAGAACGATTTAAGTACGGCAATTTCGTTTGTAGTACGTCCATCTCGTTTCAGGTACGTTGCCACCCCATTAAATTTTAGGACGAGATGGGCGCCCGATTTTTTTAAACACTTTTTTGGAAATCCGACCGAGCTAGTCCATGAAGTTCGTAAACAGATCGTAAGAAGTATTTACTACGTCCACTCAGTTTACACACAGACTATGCCCGTTCGGCAAAATTTGCAAGGACGTAGTAGGAACGAGCTCAGTGTGACGGGGGTATAAGGTGCCCTCACACTAGATCGTGTTGAGGTAACGTTTGTCTAGCGTTCACGATTTTCACTCCAAAATACGCTCAAGAACGCTCTGTTTTCCCTGCCTAAAATTTTATTTTTAATGAGCTCTAAACGACTGAGAAGCGAATAAATAGCGTCAGGGTAACGATGACTGCGCTTGCTTAGCGTCCACCTAACGATTGCCGAGCGTTAGCAAAGACTGAACAGCGATTGCCCAACTTATGTCTAGCGTGTTTAGACGTGTTAAAAAACGTTAGGAAACGCCAAACATGTGCGTATTGAGTAACGACTGCCCGACGTTCGTGGAATGTTAATTGCACGTTCGCGTAAGTTCATGAGCGCGGACTGTCGTTCGAATATCGCTTGGCAAACGTAGGAAAGCGTTTGTTTTTCTTTGGTATACGTAGAGAAAGGCAGAGGAAACGCAGAGGAACCCCGAGGTCAATTTTTGATTTTGAGCATGTTCAAAAATTTTTGCGTGTAACAGCGTTCTTGTAAGGACGCTTTGAAAGCGTTGGGCATTCGCTACTTGATCGTTTAGCGCGTTGGGTATACGTTCCTTCCACGTTCCAAGTGCGTCCAACCAACGCAGAACTTTTGTTTGTAGGTTTTTCAACTCAATTTCATCATGTCACCAAATGGAGGCGTATGTTTTTTACCTCAATTTCCTTATTTCACCATAATGTATAATCTGTCGAAGAAAGGTATGTTTAATGGACAGTTCAAAAAAGCATGGATTAAATCTTCTTTTTTATTACAAACTTCGCATATATCAGTGTTACTTAGTTTCCATCTAAACAATTTCCTTTTAGTAGGAATCAAGTTATACAGCATTTTGAAGTTGAATTGCTTCAGTTTGTTTTCTTTAATGTTTTTCAGATTTCTTTGAAACACATTTTTCCAGTTTATAGGGTTATCAATCGAATTCGCCCAGTATGTAGGACCGTCATTGATACTTTCTTCTGTTAAAAGGATTTGATAAAACAATTTACTAGAACAGTCTTGGAGTTGTTTTTCTTTTTCACGCAATGGTATTTTTGGAATGTCTAACGTGCTTGCCTCTTTTAAATTATTCACCCACACTTTTGGTATCGCCTTTTGTATTTTAGAATAATCAAACAGTGCTTTCGCTTTTGTTCTCTCGGACTGTATTTTTTCTTTCAGTGTTGTGAGATTTATAAATTTTCCCTCCATGCAAATGTCTCTAAGAAAAGTAATCCTATTAACATACCAATCTCTGTAGAAAAGTGGTTGATTGTTATGGACAATATATTTGTTATACCATAAAATCTGTGTATTTGAATATAAATCATCTTTTTTGATAATTTCTTTAAAATATGACCATGCTTGTAAAATTTCAATATAAAATCTTGGCAATTTGTCAACAAACCATTTTTCTATCATACACTTATCCATAGTACAGTTCAGCATTAGATTTAAACCTCCAAGTGTTTCAAAGTACAACAAAGCGAATTCCTTCCAATGACCACATGTGTCATAAAAAATTCTGGCTAGCCATTTTAATCTAAAACTCTGTATTAATATCTTAATGTTAACCATTCTTATACCACCATACTCATAATCCTTTACAGTAGTTGCTCGTTTCACTTTATTAACTTTTGCATTCCATAAAAAATTATAAATGATCTTTTCTAGTTTTTTAACAACATAATTAGGAACTGAGCAAAACATAATCAAATGAATTATTTGACTAATAAGTAGAGTCTTGATAATGAGGACTCTTCCTATTATTGTAAGGTTTCTTTTTCTCCAATTATCTACAATCCTCTGTATCTTTTTTAATTTTGTTTCCCAGTTTAACTTAACTACCATGTCTAAGTCATGATCTATGTATACACCTAAATACTTGATACAACCCTTTGTCCAGTGTAAATCATATTTTCCAAAGTTCCAATCATTTTTTGTGGAACCTAACCATTTTAGCATTGTTTTGTTTTTGTTAACCACTGGACCAGCTACACGTCCAAACTCATCTAGTTCGTCCAGAATATATTTCATAGAAGATTTTTCTCTAAAAAACACAGATGTATCATCTGCATATTGCAGAATTTTTAATTCTTTTCTTTCGTTATTTCCAAATAAAATCCCCTTGATTTTATTATTTTTTCTGATTCTTTCTGCTAAAACTTCTCTCTCTCTCTTAGGTGTTCTGCCCAAGGGCAGGTCCACACACCAGAGCCTTCTTCAGTTCTTTCTCCACTCTACTCTGTCTTGGGACTTCCTCTTTATTGTGTGATATGAACGAATGCTACTCCTTTTTCTTTCTTCCGAGAACCAGAATATATAATGCGAAGGTTGCCATGGGTGAAATCTCCTGTTCCAAGCCAGTGTGTTTCACTAAGTCCCAGGATTTCTAGGTTGTACCTTCTCATTTCTCTTTCAAGATTCTCTTGCTTCCAATCCAAGTTCATTGTTCTTACGTTCCATGTCCCAAATCTAGTGTGTTCTTCCAGGTGTACGGAGTGAGGTTTTTGCTGGATGACGACCTGGGTAGCCTCACCACTATCCCTGCCGAGCGCAGCACCTTCAACTCTCTGGCTTCCAGTCCTGTTTACGCTGTAGCTTGAATTGTGTAGTTTGTGTAGACTCATGGTGATCGACTTGGAGAAATTAAGCAGTAGGGCCTCCAACTCCTTTCTGCTATGGATGGCCGTTGGTTGACAAACAACTCATCCGCCCTTTGACAGGTCTTATTTTTAATCCTGCTGGGGGTCCACACACCCTCCACACCTGAGTTGCCCCAGGTGGGTGCGCCGGTTTAGTCGCCGACAACCCGACCATTAAACAGGTAGTACTGGCTTTACATGGTTACCAGTAGCAGGTAAAGAGACACCTGACCTGACATTGTAAAACTTCTACAACTAAGATAAACAACATGGCTGACAGAGGGCAACCTTGCCTTATACCTCTACTGATTTGAAAAGTTTTTGTTTTCCAACCATTAATTAGTATGGAACTCTCCACATTTTTATACATCAATTTAACCCAACATCGGAAGTTAACTCCAAAATCAAAATTCAGTAAGCATTTTTCAATAAAATCAAATTCAACGGTATCGAATGCCTTTCGAAAATCAATCAGCAATAACGCACCTTCTAAGTTATATTTTTGCATGTAATCAAATATGTCTTGTGTTAGCCTAATATTGAACCCACTCATTCTTTTTTTGATATAACCAACTTGGTTGTTGTTAATGATTTTTGGTAACACTTTATCTAATCTGCTTGCTAATACAGCAGCCATTATTTTATAGTCATAATTTAATAATGTTATTGGTCTCCAATTATTTAAATCTTCAGTCTCTCCTGTTTGTGGATTAACGTAATTATTCCTTGACGCTGCGTTTTGGACATAATCTTGTTATTAAAGTTTTCATTAAGCGCGTTAACAAAAATGAATTTAATATCACCCCAAAACTCTTGGTAAAATTCGATTGGTATGCCATCCCCTCCCGGAGCCTTATTCTTGCTTAATTTAAAAGCAGCTCTACGACATTCTGAATATGTTAATAACCCTTCACACAATTTTTTACCTGATTCACTTAACTTATTCATATCAGAACTTTCGAAGTATCTTTCGATATCTTCTTTTTGCACTCATTTACTTGTATATAGCTGTTCATAAAATAAAACAACCCCATTTAATATCTGTTCTCTTTTGGTAATAATCTTATTATCTTTTCGGAGTCTGGTAATATTTCTTTTTTGTGCGTTTTTCTTTTCTAGGGCTAGGAAATATTTTGTATTTTTCCCACCCTTCTCTAACCATTTAACTCTAGATCGCACAGTTGCTCCTTTGCATTCTCTTTTATACAATTCATTAAGATTACTTTCAATACGTAAGTACTCATTCTTAGTCATTTCATCAATATTGTTAAGTTCATCAATTTTTCTCGTTACTTTAGCAAATCTTTCCTCTAAAATTTTCTTTAATTCTTTTGTTTTAAACTTCTTTGCAGTACAGTATGTTTGTGTAAATTCACGACATTTAATCTTTACGAGTTCCCACCTTTCACAAAAACTAACATTCATCTGTTCTACATTTCTTATAATTTGTCTTATTTTATTTTTATACAAAATATCTTTAAGAATAAAGTATTTAGTTTCCAATACCCTGGGCCTTTATCTACCTGCCCTACCATCACCTTTAAAAAGATAGCATTATGGTCACAGCTTATAGCTGGGCGTATATCACACTTCTCGATTTTTGTTTTTAAGTTTACATTTACAAGCCAAAAGTCAAGGCGAGATGCCACATCTAAAAATATATTTATCCAAGTATACTGTCGTTTTCTTGGATTAAAGTGCCTCCATATATCACATAAATCAAGACGATTGATAAGAAACTTTAAATTTCGTGGTGTCTTATAGTAACTATTTGGATTTCTTTTCACATCTTTAGTTTGACAAAGAATAGAATTAAAATCACCTCCGATCACCAAAATGTGATCAGGAAGTCTATTGGAGTCTATCCACAAGTAAAGTTTTTTAAAGAATCTTTCTCTATATTTCCTTTCAGTCGGAGCATAAATATTTACGATACACAAATTACAGTTACTTATTGTAGCATTTAATATAATCATCCGTCCTTCTAGACCGCAAATGATATTACTAATAGTCATGGGAAAATCTTTTGATACAAGAATGGCAACTCCTCTGGCATGATTAGATCCATTCAAGATTCAAGATTCAAGATTCAAGATTACTTTATTGATTTTTCTTTCATGTTTTCAAAAGTTAACAAAACAATAATTAAATTAACAACATCAGTATGTAACATAAAACATTTTGTTCAAAAGTAGCAGAGAAAACAATTATAAAGAAAATTCAGGAACCAGCAAGAAGCAAAGCTTGTAAGGCGCTTGTCCCTTTAATATAAAATAGAATACAAA
>CALNVZ010003047.1:255617-268642 GCA_940671915.1 Paracentrotus lividus
TGTCTCTGGGTAGAGAATTCCAAAATTTAGGGGCAGTAAATATAAAAGTGTTTTGTGTGAGCACTGTACGCGTTCTTGGTAAGTGGTAATTGTCAATTTGCCTGGTAGGATACTGATGTATTTCATTATTTAGAATAAACATGTTGCCAAGCGCTGGGGGCAATTCCTGATTTTGTTTCTGGAGCATGAGAACTGCAAGGTTAAGTTTATATAAGTCATGAACTTTTAAAACATTATTAGAATAAAACAGTGTATCAGTATGGTGACGGAAATGGACGTTACTGATAACTCGCATAGCTTTTTTCTGTAGCAATAAAATTCTTTCTAATAAGTATGAAGCACTGTTTCCCCAGGATAAAATCCCGTAATTAAGGTATGGTAATACCAAGGTAGAGTAAAGTGATAAAAGAACCTTTGAGGGAAATGCATATTTTAGCTTATTCATCATACCTATATTTCTTGAGATTATCTTACAAATATTTTCAATGTGATATTTCCATGTTAATTTATCATCTATTATAGTACCTAAAAATTTAGTTTTCGATACTTTTTGTATTTGTACATTATCCATGTAAATTGGTCGGGGTAGTTCCGAAAAAGTGGAGCTAAATATTAAACATAAAATTGGTTTTCTCTAGATTTAATGATAATTTATTGGCTTTGATCCACTTTGTAACTGCTTCAAGTTCTGTATTTACTAGGTTACATAAAGTGTCTATGTTTTTGTGTGTAAAAAATAAATTTGTGTCGTCTGCGTACATAATTGGGGTAAGTTTTAAATCTGGAAAGATTTATGTAAGTCATTGATGTAAATAAATAAAAGGAGGGGTCCGAGGATTGACACCGCAGGTACTCCACACCTACTATGATTTTAGAGGTTTAGATGCATATTTATCAATAAAAACAAATTGTTTGCGTCCATATAAATAGCCTTCGAAACCGTTACAGAACGATCCCTCGTTATCCATAATTGTTAGTTTGTGCTAGTAAAATGTCATGGTCGAATGGGTGTCAAGGCTTTTGAAAGTCTATAAATACGCACTCCCGATTGTGATTGGTTCGATTATCAAGCGATTGGTAATTTTATATACACGTCAGAAGAGCGTAGTGTTGTGTGTTTTGTTTTTTATCTAAACCCAAATTGAATTCGTGTAAAATATTGTTATCATGCAGAAATTTTGTTAGTGCGTGCTTGATAAAAACTATTTTTTCTAATAATTGAGAGAAAACTGTTAGTAAGAGAAATATGGTCTGTAATTGTTTAATGATAGAGCGTCACCCTTTTTAAAAACTGGATATTTTCGTAATATTCATTTTTCTTTAGGAAAGACAACCGACGAGGTACATGGATAGATATAGCAATATTGTATAGTGAATGGTTCGTACGATAGTCGGACATAATCCTTTTAAGATTAAGTATGCAGCTCGTCTGCTCGGCGCGCAGCTACGTTTACTCTGGAAGTTAATGTGACAATATACCTGAGAATTTCGTTTTCAAGTACAGGAGCAAAAACAATTGAATTTGAATTACGGTTTGTAGGGAATTCACTAAATTTTTTGTCACAATTTGGAGATTGACTTATGTCCAAGTTTGGTCACCTCACTATTACAAAGTAGTCATTAAAGAATCTGCAATAATTTTGCGGATTATCGATGATCTTTCCATTAACTTGGTATTTTGGAGACGGAGACATTCTTTTTTTGCCTATTTCAAAACATTTATAATAATTTTCCAAGTGGTCTTAGGCATCTTTGCGCAGTTTATTAAAATTTTTGTTCAAAATATTTTTTCTTTCTACTTCGTAGCAACAATCTCCCAGCGTGTTTTATAATTCAAGTATTTTGACCGTGGAGGTATTTAGATTGGTTTCGCTTGTATTTGTTAGATAGAGATTATGTTTCCTATTAATTGACCTTAATAGATTCGGAGTTTCCAAGGTGATTTAGCATTTCTCTTTTCTGTTTTCGGGGATTGACTTTTGTCAGGGGAAGGCTATTGATTCATATAAATAAGTAATATATTTAGTCATAGAATTCATCAAAGGCTATTGTCTACATCAGTGATATCATACAAGATCAGACCAATCTATAATTATTTAATTATCGATAAACAGCTCATATATTGTCATTACAAATGTTGCGTTACCTATGCGGAGCTCACCGGGTCTTACAGACGTTTGTGTTTTGATCTTAAAGTCTGTAAATATCGGAAAATGGTCCGTTATATCAGAAACTACAATGCCAGCTTCCGACGGTGGACCATTTAAACCATTAGCACAAAATAAGTGACCTTTCCATTCCATTCGAATAATTTTCAAAATATCATCTGTCCGATATTGTTTCTTGAAGTAACAATATATCTGGTTTTTGATGCTTGGTCCATAAGAGGATTGAGTCTCTTTTCTCTTTATTTCTAATACCTCTCACATTCAAACTTAGTATGCTACAGTATTTGTCTTTTGTTCCTGACATGGGTTATTTATTTACACTATATACATTCTGATCCGGTCAGAAATCACCGGCAGAAACTACCTTTTTCCTGGTTTCTTTTTTGCAGGCTTGGTCTTTGACTTTTGTTTGCGCTTGACGCTCGCGAGTGTGTTTCCCTCATCGTTTGGAAATTTCGGAGAATCTGCCGACATATCGGAGAGTTGCTCATCATCACCATCAGCATCTTCGAACTCGTCGTCGCTCTCCGAATGCGAAACGATATCGCGTACAGTATCATGATGAAATAACCCGGATGGTAAGATTAACGGACTAAATAAGTAGACATTTCCAAACCATTTATCAAACCCATTTATTTAAAGTCACTGGAATGCTTTACTTAGATTTGTTAGGAACTTTTAAAGCAACTCATCACAAGGAGCATGAAAGAGGACCTATCACAATTTTGCGAGACAATTTTCAAAGCAATGGGGTTTAGTGATGAATGATATTGGTAAGCTGAGAGAGGTATCATTAGAATGGTTATGAGTTGTACTTTCCAGTGATATAAACTTCTTAATTACCGCTGAAATATTTTTGAAATTATTGATGATCAAAGTTGGGTTTCTTTTCCATGCACATTCACACAAACCATCTCAAGGTGCATAAAAGTGAACCACTCACAATTTTACAAGACTTTTTCAGAACAATGGGGTTCAGCAAAGCATGATATGGGTGAGGTGAGAGAGGTATCATTAGAATGGTAATGAGTTGCACTTTACAGTGATATAAATTTCATAATCACCATTGGAATATTTTTGGAATTATTGTTGATCAAAGTAGGGTTTCCTTTTTTCGGAAACACCCTGTACATAGCGTAGTCCACTCCCTGATGACTAGCAATGATTTTCGCTAGAGGAACAGTGTTAGGACATGTAGGAGAAACAACAGGGGGCCGAAAACGGAGCCTTGAGGAACTCCACAGCTGAGAATAGAAGGATCCGAACAAGTGCCGTTGATTGAAACCTCTGTGTACGGTCAAGGAGGTACGACTGGAACCAGCGGAGTACAGTCCCTGTGATGGAGTAGTTCACTGAAAGACGCTGGAGCAACACGGTATGATCAAGCGTGTCGAACGCTGCAGAATAGCCCAGGAGAAGCAGAACTGCCTCGCTGCCCTTGTCTACAGTAAGGAGGAGATCGTTGAGCACTTTTAACAATGCTGTTTCAGTTGAATGGAAGTTGCGATAAGCGGACTGGTTCCCAGGTAGTAGGTGATGACTGTTCACGTAGGTAATAAGCTGATTTGCCACGATTCTCTCTAGGATCTTACTCACGAATGGCAAATTGGCAATAGGACAGTAATTGCCCAATACATTTGGTTCTAAAGATGGTTTCTTCAAAAGAGGGAGAATGACTGATGACTTAAAAGGTTGCGGAACGACACCTGATGAGAGTGATGTGTTGATGATTTTGATAAGAACTGGAAGCAGTTCATCAAGGCAATCTTTGAGAAGCCAAGTTGAAAGAGGGTCCAAACTGCAGGACTTTGGAGGAGTTGAATTGATGAGACGACAAAGTCCAGTTTCAGTTACTAGAGTGAAGTCACACAGGTTACAAACTGCAGAAATTGCAGGACGAAGAACATGTGGCTGCGTAGTGATGTGAAGGAAGACACTATATCACTGACTTCGTTTGCCAAAAATTCACTGAACCGATTTGCAATTTCAGAGTCAGATGAGTATTCGGGGTAGGTGGATGCCTGATTCGGAGTTGAAAGTTTCCTCACAATATTGAAGAGCTGCTTGGAATCGGCGTCTCCTGGCCTCACTAATTTCATCTGAGAACGAAGGGGCATTGGGTCTTATTGTTACAGTCACAGTCATGAGAGGGGCATGTTTATTCATCAACTTACGCAAGCTGTCATTTTAAAATGAAGCAGCTTTAGATGGACAAGAAGGACATTGGGAAGATCTGAATACCTGTTTAACATCCTGACAGAAAGACTTAATGTCAAAGGCACGAAGCTTTCTAAATGTTACTTTCCTCATAGGATTTTTAGGTCCTTTGGGATTAATGGTGGAAAGAATGGCAAAATGATCTGATGACAGAGATGGCAAAACATTGATATGGAAAATAATATCTTCAGATTTTATACTCAGTACTAGATCAAGTGTATGACCTGCCCTGTGGGTAGGACCCTACACATGTTGTTGGAACCCAAGGGCTTCTACTGCATTAAGGAAAGATTGAGCAAAGCTATCTGAAGGGTCATCTACATGGATACTGTAATCCCCAATGAGAATGGGATGGTGATCATTTACAACGGCACTTTCAAGTAGAGTTAAAAACTCTTCAAGGAAATCACTGTTAGTAAAGGTATTCCGTGATGATATAATACATTTAATTGTTTTTTGTGAATACCAAGGTATAAACGTATCTAAAAACTTTTAAATGTTCACAAAAATTTGGTATTTCTATATTTTATATTATATTTATCATTTTGGAGCAATTTATTACCTTAAAATAGGAAGTTCAAACGAAGACCAGCAGAATTTACACTGTTGTTCATAAGGCTTGGATATTATTATTATTTTTTTAATTATTAGTATTATTTATTCATTTTATTTATTTTTTATTTTTTTTGCTCTAGCCACATCATTTTGCTCCAGCTTAAATTTCTTGAATTTGTTTGTCAACTCTCCGGGAGCCTGGCAGTGGCGGATCCAGGCGGGAGCAGTAGATCCACTCCCCCTCTATAATTAAAAAAAAATAAAAAATGATTGACTGTACACAATAACAATTGGAAAAATTTCGCCTGCACCTTTTTTTTTTCTTCAAATTTTCGGGATGCACCCCTCGTATTACAAAATCCTGGATCCACTACTGGTTATATGGTTTTTTTCTTAGACGAAAAAAAAAAAAGAAAAAGAAAAAAAAGAAAAAAAGGAAGAAATAATAACAATTGATTGTTAAAGGGAGTTTTTTTTTCCTCTCTGTTTTTACCATAACGGTAGAATATTTTTATTTTTATTATTTATTTGTTTTACCAGTCACACTTTTTAATTCAACCCCTCACTTACACAAGAAACCATTATTTGTAAGATTTAAGATTTAAGACCAATAGCAACCCTACACCTCAATAGTGTTTCATGGGATAGCACCGAAGGGGCTTTGGTAAGCCAAAAAAGTGGCATTGAAAAAAGAATGCATTGACTGTTCAACACTTGTAACATGTCAATACAATGAATACTATCAATGAATAAACAATTTTGTGCCCATAAATTTGACATAAACAAAGCTTCCCAACCCTCCAACCCCCCCCCCCCCAAACAAAGGAAATGTATTGCACAATGTTATGTTTGCAAACGACTTTGGGTCCATTATAAAACACGATTATTTTGAGGTCACTAATTTTTCAAAGAAATTTGATGTCTTCTAAAAAGTTTCAGATCAATCTGCATCCTCGAAGGTTTTGATCTTAAATATTATGTCAATTTGACGCCCAACTAAAAAAAAAATAAGAGTTGCATGATAAATCTTTTAGCTTTAGATCAATTCACGCTCTTTTAAGTTTCAGATCTCAATTTCTCAATAATGTTCTTTTTGGTTTCTTTTTCCTATTTTCATCTTCTAATCTCTCTCCCATTATCTTATTCATTCGTTATCTCTTTCTACTCTCTTCCCCTTTCTCTCCCTCTCTCTCTCTCTCTCTCTTCTGTTTGTTTCTTGTTGTTTTTTTTTCATTCTCTTTTTACCTCTCTTTCCTTTTTGTCTTCCCAGTTCTCCCTATATGTGTTTCTCTTCCGTTTCCCTTATTCTTTCACGGGGTCCAAGGCTTTTGGTTTGTACCTATTCCTAGATACATTATAATAATTTTTTTTTCTTAACCAAAATATTAAGGTTTGTTTCGTAAATTACATAAATACCACTTGACGAAAATCTTTCTAAACATACTTCATGGCATGATAGAGTATTAGTAATAATAGTTACATTTACGTAGCACTTTATACATGTATCCTACTCGGTGTTTATAAGGGCTTTTAATGTTAACTATTACCAGGTTAGTGAGGCGAGTCTAAAAGGCGCTCGTAGCATTCAAGTATTATTTATAATATAATATCATATAATATAGCTAATTCCCAAATGAAATAAAGATTAAGAGACCACAGTTACATCGAATTACATGTCGATTAATTATCCCATAATCTCTTCTCCGACATAATAGGAAGATTTTATATTATCATTATTTCTTTTATTCTAATCGAGGAGGGAAAAAATCGATGCATTCAAAGATATTGATTAAAAAATGAAAAGAAGAGTAATAAACAATATATTTTTTTGAAATCCCGAGATAGATTAGACGCGTTTGGACGAACAGAGAACGACGAGGGAACGAATAGAGAACGACAAGGGAACGAATATCCAACGTGCATAACGTTCACGCTGCTAATGCCCAGCGCATACAAAACCTATTGATAAGTGCGTTGTTGCACGCTAGAAAACGCTCAAAACTGTGAACGTGTAATAAATTATAAATTTATATCATCGTATATTTGCGTTCAGACAACGATTAATTGCGTATGGTTAACGAGTAGCAACGTTTACGAACGTACACAGACCAAATTCCAAGAACGCTGGTCAAACGTAGCTCACATGGCATAGTGTGAGGGCGCCTTTATTGAATAGGGGGTGCGCAAAAAAAAAAAAAAAAAAAAAAAAAAACTATATAGTATCTGCGAGGCCGAAGCGCGAGCTGAAAGTTCGCGATCGGAAATAGTCAATACGACTTCCAAAAGACTAGAAGTCTTTTTTTTTTTTGGGGGGGGGTATAACAGCTAAGAAAAGGGCACTTTTTGCTCATGAAAAGGGGCACTTTTAGGGTGGATGAAAAAGTGGGGGCTCTGTGCCCCCAGTCCCGCCGCCTGTGCAATACATAAAGGACTGTACTTACTAAACCAGAGGAACAATATGGCGAAGGAAATTTACTTGAGCTTTGAGTCTCAAAGTAGTTTCCGCGACTCATGAAACGTCAAAGGGAACGAGGAGTCGTCTAGGAGACTTTAAAGGTGGATGAAAAAGTGGGGGGGGGGTACTGTGCCCCTGCCCCCCGGCAAAGGAAATTTACTTCAGCTTTTAGACATGAACAGTTACGGTTCAAGTCTGAATTTGTAAATTCTTTTGATTCGGAGAGACTTATTTTTCTGTGTTGCTAAATTTGCCAGCTTGGACGTGCATTGGGTTTAATATAATCCATGTAGGCTAAATGGGAAAATTCATTACCTTCAAAGATAAATGGAAACATGATTTCTCTCTCTATATCCTGTTTCAAGACGAAAGACACAATAACTTGTGGTTTGTCAAGTCCGACTGGTTTCACCACGAACATTATCTTATGTTTGGTCAGAATATGGAAGCTGGTTTCTTCGAGAGTCTGAAAAGAACGACACATAATTATCATGGAATATATATATATATATATAACTTTTGTTCTGAAAAGGCAAATTATTTGAAGTAAATTGTATTAACAAAGAATGTAAACCCCTCACAAAAAGTTCCGCAAATCGACTTTGGGCCATGATAGCGTTTTAGGGACGCTTTAGTTATTCCTGATATTTATACCATTGGAAAGGTAATTTATTCCCCTTTTTATTGATATCCTATTTGTAATGATTGTGTCATGCTTCAACGCACAAGATATCAAAATATGGAGAAAAGTAAAAAGTCAAATGTTGCAAAATTTATTGATCAAATTGGAGTTCCGCAACTCTACTTTAGGCCCTAATAACTTTTGTGGTAGTTTCTAATTTTTATTGAATTTTATACCATTGTAAAGTTCATTTATTCCTCTTTTCAATGATACCCTAATTGTAACAATGATGTTATTCTTGCAAGCACAGAACACCTGAATGTTAGGATAACTCAGGAGTCAAATGTTGCAAATTGAATGCCTATTGTGACTATTATTGAGTAATAACAATACGTTTCGCAACTTTTCACTTTTTACTTTGCATTATATTCATTAATAAGGTGCATTCAAAAATGACGTTACCATTACAAATAGGGTATCAATACAAAGAAGAATAAATGAACTTTTCAATGCTATAAAAATTGATCGTGATTAAAACCCACATTAAAATGTGTCAAGGTTCAAAATTCAAACTGAGCTGTGCCTTGCATTCAGGTGGTATTCAGGGGTTCTGTGGACCCAGGCATGGCATCACCATGACAAATTAGGTATCAATAAAAAAGAGGAATAAATGAACTCGACAATAGTATAAAATTAAATAAAAATTATAAAATCCCTCAAAAGTTATCAGGGTCTACTAAATTTGAGTGGCGGAACTTGAATGTGATTAATAAAAGTGCATTTTACAACATTTGACTTTTTACTTTTCTCCATATTCTGATATTCTGTGCATTGAGGCATGACACAATCATTACAAATATGATATCAATGAAAAGGGGGATAAATTATCTTTCCAATGGTATGAATATCAGGAATAACTAAATCGTACTTGGAAAGTTATTATGGCCCAAAGTCGATTTGCGAAACTTTGTGTGAGGGGTTTATATATATACTATACAGGGATGTATCGATAAAATGGACAGTTTCTTGAAAAGTCTGTCAAAATTTCGTTTCAAATTTGATGTCTATATTTTTATGTTAATAGATGCTCTGAAGTCTTATCTTTCAAATGCCATTTAAACTAATAGTTTCGTCATGCTTGAGTGCACACAGAACATTTTTGTCGGGGGCTCAATAAGGCTTGCGCACAAAATGGAAAGAAATGAGAAATACGATCATCAGACGTTTGCTAATCAGCCACACTTACTCTTAACCCTTTCATTATCTTTGCCATTATTTTCGAATTATGGTATCAATTCATTTACAAAGCTATTTATTCATTTGAATTGAATTGTTTTTGTTTTGTTTCGTTTTTGGTTTTTCACATGTGTTAGTGTTATCTTTTGGCGTTCGATATTCCTTCAAACTAAAAAAAAAAAAAAAAAAAAAAAAAAAAAAGAAAAAAAAAGAAATGTTGTGAAACAACAAAAGGGGATTTGGTTGGTTAGTTGAATTATTTATTGATGATTGCTTTGTTTGTTCGCTTGTTTCTTGGATTGAATGTTTGATTGAATGGATTGATTTATTAATTGTTCGATGATTGAATGACGGATTGATAGATTTGACCATTTTGAATGATTGATCGGTTTGATTAATTCATTGTTTCTTTAAATGATTGATCAATTGATCAATTACTTTTTGATTGATTGTTCAAATGATTGATTAAATTGTTGGAAGAATCATAGGAAGTCGACTCAACAGACATAACTAATCATTATCAGTGAAAAGTAACAATCATCTGAATGGGAGTATCTGATTCAGAACAATGCTTCAGAATATAAATAATACCCTTTGAACGAAAGTTTCTTTCTTTTTTCTTTTTTTTTTAAACCTCGACAAAAAGTTTCCGTGTTGCGTCAAGCATGAACGAACAATAACAAAGCAATAATCAATCAAATCAAATTAAACAATCAATTAAACAACCAACTAAATTCCCCTTTCTTATGGGTTGACAAAAAATAGTTTAAAGGAATATTCATTGTAAAAACATACCATATTAAAATGAAAACAAACAAACAACTAAAGTAAATAAATACGCTTTGTAAATGAATTTCAAATAAAAAAAAATGGAAAAGATAAAGAAAGAAATTCAGAGGAAGACTGCTGATTAGAAAGAAGTCTGATGATCGTATTTCTCAATTTTTCCATTTTGTGCGCAAGTGTTTTTGAGCCCCGACAAAAATGTTCTGTGTGTGCTCAAGCATGAACGAAACTTATTTGTTTAAATTGCATTCGAAAGATAAGACTTCAGCATTTTTAACATAAAAATATAGACATCATAATTTCAAACACAATTTTGACAGACTTTTCAAAACTGTCCCGTTTTTATTGATACGCACTGTATATATAGTAAATAGTGGTAGAAAAATAAATTTATTCTTGTGATTTGTTTACTAAAATACTTAGTAACTCATACTCATCAGCTTTAATTTGAGATATTGCTGACGTCCAAATTGTAATGGGTCACAGCATTAGGGTGTTTTTGAAGGTGATAGGTACAAAACCCTTTTTTTTCCTCTCTTTTTTTTGTTGAAGTTTTTGGTTTGTCTGGTAAGAAACAAACCTTTTTAAAGTAGTTGATGTGATTGGGTCTTTTTCAGCAAGTTTCAATGAAATGTCATATTCTTTGCTAAATTGGATTTCTCACTGGTAATGAGATGCGTTATCAATTATGAGTCTCTGGAGTCTCGGAGAGGTCGCCGCGATGTCTCCTGAGTCTCCAGGAAGTCACGAGAAAACAAACAAATATCAAACGTGTTCAATATTTTAGTAGAATTCTTTCAGACGCGAGCAAATCTCTGTGACGTCTGTGTGGGTTGCCGCAACGTCCCCTAAAGGGCCTGCCCCACAGAAGGCGATCGTTGTGGCGACAACCTGCGAACTACTTTTTAGTACCCATGCGCAGGTCCAATCGTCTATAAGATCGTGAGTTATCGCGTCTGTCGCCTACAAATATGAAGCATCATTCTGTTCGCCGCTGGTTTCCCAACAAGTTAAACAATAGCCGGCGTCAGTTGTGTTGATGTCAATGACCGTAGCCTGTGTTCTCTTGTCGCAACAAGGTGCTATCGTAGATTGTCGCCAGATAGAACATGTTTAGCACAGCGGAACGGCGGCCAGTTGTAGGTTGCCGCGCTCCAGCGTAAGTTGCACGCATCGCTGCACCGAACGCCCAGTGAAATTTAAGCCGCTACGGTCTTTGTCGCCACCTACATTCACCAAAATCAGGAATGGCCTCCCATTCAGATACTGTACAGTCGCCGCTGATTTCTGAAATTTTGAAAATTCAGTCACGACCCAAATTATAATGCGCGACTGAGAGGACTATCACGAACATAAAGGCGACAGGCCGCCATCAGGTAGAAAACACCACACCACAACGATCGCCTTGTGTGGGACAGGCCCTTTAGTATTCACGAAAGTATCCACGACTTCGCAGAAACGTTGTCGTAACTTGATAGCGATTAAACGGAATCGAACAGGTTTGACAATTTTTTAGACTTTGGTTCGATTTAAGGGCCTGTCCCACAGAAGGCGATCGCTGTGGCGACAATCTACGAACTACCTTTTAGTATCCATCGCCACCATGCGCAGGTCCAATCGCCTGTAAGATCGTGAATTATCGCGTTTGTCGCCAACAAATACGTAGAAAAATTCTGTTCGCCGTTCGCCGGATGCGTTTCTCAACAAGTTAAACAGACTAGCGGCGTCAGTGGTTGACGTCAATGACCGTAGCCTCTGTCCTTCTCTTGTCGCGACAATTTTGCTATCGGATGATTGTCGCCAAATAGAACGGGTTAGCAGAGCAGAACGGAGCAGTTTGTAGGTTGCCGCGCGCCAAGTCGTACGTTGCACGCATAAGCGAACCCACGGCCAGTGAAATTTAAGCCGCTACGTACCTTTGTCGCCAACTCAATACCAAAATAGTGATCGGTCCCCCATTGAGTACTGTAAGTCGCCCGCTGAATTTTGAAATTTTCAAAAATCACTACGACACCAAATTATAGATAGCAGGACTGAGAGGACTAATCAGACCTAGAAGGCGACGGGGCGCGATATAGGTAAAAACACTGCGATCGCCTGTGTCGTCAGCAAGGATCGCCACATTGCGCAAGTTATATTTTGGTTGATTTAGCTGCGCAAAAAGTCGATAGCCGCGACAATGCGCGAAAGGTCGAGCATTGTTATTATCGATAACCAGCTATTGTTAGCCATTGTTGCGTGGAAGCAATCGTTGTTTTAGCCTATTCGTAGACCAGAGTCGCAGATACCGTATATGATCTTCGGTCACCTACGATTCTGACACGATTCTGGAGGTTCTAAACAGGTTTGGTTGTCGCCATAAGACGATCCTGTGTGGGACAGGCCCTTAACCACAGGCTCCTGACCGTTCAGGATACGTCACCGACGACCTAAGAGACATCATAATGTGAAACTCATTTGAAGTTCAATCAAATTGAAATGTGAAAAAAAAAGAAAAAAAAAAACATGTAAACCAAAAACTTAAAAAAAATGTTTCGTACCTTCTTACATTACGAAAAACTGGAAACAATGGGTTTTGTACCATCAACCTTCAGAGGCCCTACCTCTGTGACCCATTACGTTTGGACGTCAGCATATCAAATATCAAAGCTGAGATTATTAGTAGTTAGTAAACAAATCAGAGAAGAATATACACTTTGAAATGACTACCGTTGAACTGATACTTTTTAAATGGAACACAGCTCATAAGTCGTGGTTGCCAAAATTATTTAGAACACCACAAAGCTACACAAAAATCAAATTTTTATGACGCCCATTATCATTGCCAAACGTAATTAGATAGGATAACTTTTGATGCGAAAACTTCATAGATTTTTAGCATAGTCTACGCATCTTGGATACAAATTGATATGTTTCGACTACGGTATATACGCAGTTCAAAAATTTCTGCGCTGTGGCGGCCAGCCTCCCATAGACTGTGTAATTG
>CALNVZ010003047.1:272809-306557 GCA_940671915.1 Paracentrotus lividus
TTAATCTTTGAAGGGATGTGCTTACCAGAGATTGCACCTTGAAACTGATTATGTAATATTCAATTCTCTCACAAAATGTATGAGAGGAAAAAGAATTTTATCGAAACTTACCATGAAAAAAAACGCTGATGAAACCAACAAACCCACAAAGTTACTTTGAACCCTAAAAACATAAAACTTGGAAAAAAACGGGTTTTGTACCCGTCACCTTCGGAGAACCGTAACTCAGTGATCCGCGAAAATTCTGGTTCAAGCAAGGTGTCATATGAAAGCTGATAAAATACTCCGTAATTTGGTGAAAAAAATTACAAAAATAAAATATGTATTTTTTATATGGCTGTCCTTTGAACTTCGGTCCTCTTTTTTTAGGAAAACACTGTATATATATATATATATATATATATTATATCCACTATTGGTGTATGTGAAGAGGTTTGCCGAAAAGTGCTCGATGCAGATGCAGAAACGTCAGATAGCGGAAAGCACTAAAGGTAAATATATATATATATATATATATATATATATATGTATATTTATAAACAACACAGAAGTGAAAATTAACATCATGCTTATTTCCAACGAAGATTTTATTTAATTTTTTGTTGTTTATAAATATTACATTCTTCCAACACGTGGAACTTTCATTCAATATATATATATATATATATATATATATATATATATATATATATATATATATAATATAGATTAAAGATTCAAAGTTCAGCAACGTCTAAACTGTTCCTAGACTTTTTATCTATAACACATTTATCATCTGGACAAACGTCGTCATGTCCAAAAAGTCGAGTCCCATCACATTTATTTTTCTCTTCGGCTGAGTAGAGTTGGCAGCTTGAGCCACTCTAAAGCATCGTTATATGATGTGTAGTTCGATCCTATGATAATTCTACAGGCCCTCTCTTGAATGCTTTCTATATCATTGGATTGTTTGACCGTTAATCCAGCAGTAAAAAATGGTACACAATATTCTAGGACAGGTCTTATATATCCAATATAAATCGTGAGCAGATCACACTGAGGTAGATTGAAACCTTTTTATCTTCGTAGCATGAACAATTTCCTGTTACTTTTAGCAATCATTTCAGACACATGAGTGTTCCATTTGAGATCATTTTGAATTTTTACACCAAGAATCTTTACAGTGTTTACCAATGGTAATGGTGTGTTATTAATATGAATTACTTGCGGTTGTACCGGTTGCTTAGAAAAGGAAATTGACATTGTAGAACATTTTAAAGGATTTAATTTCATGTCATTCGGTACAGTCCAAGATACAAGTGATTCAATGTGGTTTGGCAACTGAGAAATTTGTGTTTCGGTTCTACATTCTGCTATTGTCAAATCATCTACATACTTGAAATATGATAGTGTCGAGCCTTTACACATATCATTTATCATTATCAAAAATGAAATTGGCCCGAGTTGAGTACCTTGTGGAACTCCAACACCATTATATTTGGATTTTGATAATTGACCATTGTACTACACAGTTCATATCTCATCAAACTCATTTTAGAAACCAACCTTATCTGATTCATGTTGATCATCAATAGAATACGAGATAGTAAGATCTCCACAGCCCCATCTTACAAAGTACTGCTCCCCTGAAAGGGCCTTCTCATGGTTCGGTTCTGGTTCCTATGACAGGAAAATATTCAATAATAACATGTTTTTTACGTGGTGTCAGTGGCGCATCAAGGATTTCTCAACGGGGGGGGGGGGGGGGGGAGGATGCAAAATGTGAATTTCAGATTTTTGCGCAGTCGATTTTTTTATTTTAGGTATGGCAATCCAGAAGGTCATCATATTATATTGACCATATTGTTAAGATTAAGACGGTCATCCATCAATAACCTTTTGCCCGTTTTCTTGTTTTATTTTTTTCATTACCGGGGGCGTGTCCTCAAATTACCACATTGTAGGCACTTGTTTTCTAAATCATGGGGTCAAACAAAGACGCAGCTAGCTGCCCTGAATATTATCAATATAATAATTTGGATGGTCTAAAATAAAAACCTATTGTGATTTTAAATAACAAGCAAGACACACTCGGAGACATGAAATAAAATAATGTGGATTGCATTTTTGGGAAATGTTTCTTGATTAAATTAAGAAGGTTTTGGCTGGCATGCTGTTTTAAGTTACATTTTTGCCATTACACGAGCTAAATTTATCCTTTAAAAAGGGACCTTTACAAGTACATCGATCAAGAAGAAAAAATGAAAAAAATAGTAAAAAAAGTGAATTTCCCAGTTAAATATTTTACGACAATGGAAAACATTATAAAATAAATCATGCGTCTGCCGTAGTATTATAAGTAAGGATTGCACCTCTCGCGTTCCATTCAGGTCATCCCTGAGAGAGACGAAAACACAACTCTTTGCATTTCTTGGTCGTGATTTTGGTATGTAAGGGGTACAAATGAGACGCTTCCCGACGAAGTTTGTTCTCAGTATGCTGTCAATCCATGACTTCAGCTTAGCAACTATCCACCAATCCGAGAAATGATCAATGTAGATATCAAGGTCTCGCTGTCTGACATCACATCGTGGCATCTCTTTGGTTGAAGAGGATATCGATGAAAATTGTTCTGTTGCTAATGAAAACAAAAAACAAACAAACAAACAATTCAAGTATAAGCAGGTAAGGGTCAATTAAAGTCCCCGACCGGCCAGAAAAATTAAAACCCAAATTGGAAAGAAAATGAAAGCTAATATGTTACATAACAAAACAATTATGACAAATTTAAGCGTTTTCACTGTCCATATAGAAAGTGTTTCATTAAAAAGATGATCGAACCTCAACCAGGCCACCCCTCCGAAATACTCGAATAATTACCCTTATTTTAATGGCGCGGCTGATGACGTCAAAGGATGTTAACGTAATGTTATAGCCACCTGGCAGCTAGGCATGATTGAATTTGCCCTTTCGTTTCATAACAATAGAATTCTAGCACACATGAGGTCTATTGTTCAGACATAGAAATACTAATGTGTTTTCTAAAGGCGAAACCCAATGATGCCTGGACGTAGCCTTCCCTTAACATCCTTTGACGTCATTAAAAATGGCGCAATTAAAATAGAGGTAACTTTTTGAGTATTTGGGAGGGGTGGAATGTTTGAGGTGCGATAATCTTCTTATGAATACTGTTTAATTTAATTTTTGTATTTTTATGTTATACGCCTACTTAGCTTTCAATCGATGTAAGGTTGTATTTACTCCGTCCACGATCTTTAAGAAAAAAAAACCCCCCAAAACTATGGTCTACATTTACATACATTCGAAGTTTAACGTTTTCCTTTTGAAGATATTTCAATTTTGTGTAAAAGGAAATGGTTTTATAAGAGTATTTGCAAACAAAAGGCGTTAAATCCATTCTGGTAACTTCAGAGAAAATGAATGTATTTTTGCTACATCATTTTGCCTATGATTATTTATCAGTTTTATAATTGCAAGGGATAAACATACAACTATATGTCATGAAAATGGAAAACTATAAAAAGAAAAAAAAAAATCCTGCTCACTTTTTATATTTAATATGATTTTTCAAATTTCAATATTTTTCGGATTTAGCGCCTTTTGGCATAGAGATTTCGAAGGTATACATTGAGCTAATTTACAGCAGAGATAATAGGTCATTCTCTGTTAGTTTAGGAAAATGCTAGAGTCCTGTACTTAAAGCTTTCACACCATATTACCCCCCCCCCCCTTTTTAATGTTTGAGAACCCTCGAATATCACTTTTAAAATATTAAGATATTAAGTATGATCAAACTGCAGTAGCACAATAAGAGGGTTCAAATAAGTGTCCAAGCTTTCCTCACATAACAACACACTGTTAATTATGCGCAAAATGTTTCTAGAGAATTTGTCATTCTACGAAAGTGGAAAATTGACATACATAAACTTTGGCAGAGTCATAGGCCTAAGTTTTCATTATTTAATTATTTAAAAATGTGTACAGTTTGTGGAAATCAGCACGTACATGTATCATTTGAAATCTTACTCTTCTATTGACACAAATGCAATTAAATTGTTAAAAGAATAGTATCTGGAAAACAAATTGTTAAAAGAATAGTATCTGGAAAACTCTCCTTAAATATACTACAATGTGAAGTGCGCAATAAACAAAAATAGCAATATTCCATAACAAATCAAATCACTGTAATTTTGATAATCAAAAACAGGACTCATGTGAAAATAAAACTGCACTGCTATACTGAGAATTGGCAAAATGACATGTGTTTTGGAGGAGAATATTCAATTACGAGTTAAAATTCGGGGCTGAACTAACACTGGAACTGCAAAAACTGTTTTCTTGTCATACACGCCCATGCACTCCAACACTTTATGTCGATGCTCCTGACTGGTCAACATACGGCTTCCTGCCAGAATTCAACCAATCAGTGCCTGGATAAAGAATTGTGGATTTAGCTCTTTTTGGTGGAAATTTGAAATGGATTTGCGCCTTTTTGATTGAATACTGAAAATTCACATTTCCCAAAACGATTTTAAGCTAAAAATCAGTGGTTTAGATTAGACATACGAAAGGTCCTTAGGAATCATGACAAACATGCAACTTGGTGAAAATCGGATTTAGCGCCCTTTCGTTATGCTTGGCACTTAAGATGGGTATAATATTGTAATTACAATATTATATTGTTTATAACTTTACACCCGTAAACTACAATTAATTTTCTGCAACTGGATGAAATTCTATGTGATATGGTCCAATAATCACAAAGATATGATCATTTTGTTATCATACATCAGGAAACCTCTCCATCCAAGTTTTGTAATAACTAGTATCGGGTGTATCGAATAAAAGAAACCCAAGTTTAATCATTAATGCTTTGAAAACTTTTTCAGTACTGATTATGAAATTCATATCACTGTCAAGTGTAACTCATTACCATTTTGATAATACGTCTCTCAGTTCAATAGAAATCATGTATTAATGAACCCTATTGTTTTAAATAATATGTCTTGCAAAATTGTGAGTGGTTCACTTTCACGCTCATTGAGATGGGTTGTTTCAATGTGCCTAAAAAGGGAACCAAACTTTGATCCTCAATATTTTCAAAAATATTAGAGTGGTGATTATGAAGTTCATATCACTGGAAAGTGCAACGCATTACCATTTTAATGATACCTCCTAATAAGCTCACCAATGAAAATATCTCTCAAAATTGTGATTGATGCACTGTCATGATTCTTACATTATCCACGGTGAACTTAAGGTTTTGTGGGCTGTCGTGAGCTGTAACATGAAGAAATAATCTATATGATAAGCTTGATGGACTAACTATGCATTTCCAACCAGTTTATCAAAACCATTACTGAAAATCATTATAATGCTTTACTTAGAATAGCTAATCATGTTTAGGCACATTCAAACAACTCATCTCAATAATGAGCATGAAAAGGAAGCAATCACAATTTTGCGAGAGAATTTTCAGAACAATGGGGTTCATTGATGCATGGAATTGGTGAGCTAAGAGAGGTATAATTAATATTATAATGAGTTCCACTTTTCAATACAATTGTAGAAAATGAATTGTAGTTTAAGGGTGTAAAGATATAAATAATATAATATTGTAATTTTAATATTATACCCATCTAAAGTGGCATTAGCATTTTTTGTTGGACACACTGTATATTAACGGGGACTCATTCACATTTCTGAAAGGGCTACTGCAAGAGGACTGTAATTATACAAACTAAGGTGAACACATAATTATACAGTGAACTCATACGAATACATTTGGGTGTACGAAACAAAGGTTCTGTTTAAAGATCTAAACTTGAGACCAAAACACCCCCCGAAAAAAAAAAGGAATGTTAAATAACCAAACCATCTATAGAGCCTCCGAAATACGATATAAAAACAAAATTCTTACTGGTGCTTCTCGTGTAAAGGATGAGTTGTACTTTTTCTGGCCTTGAGAAGATGGCGCAATGTGGTAACGTAACCTTTATAGGCGTGCCAAACCTGAGACCAGATGGAGAGAACTTGAGGCCAACTGAGATAATTGCCTCATCTTCCTTCAGAACCATTTCAGGAGGAACCTCTGTGATTGCCTGAACAGAGATAGTCTGAATAACTGAACGGGTAACAGCTGGGATAGTGACTTCAATATCGTGTTCTTTAAGTCGAATGACCTTTGGCATCTCGGAAAACTCCTTGGGAGATTCCATCCTTTGATTGAAAATAGACAATCACATTAACGTATCTGGGAATGCAGTTTTGACGAAAATTGGGCCATGTTAAATGTTAAGTTGTATACAAAATGCGAACGTTGTTCCAACATTGGCATATGGTCGTTGCGTCAACGTTGGCCCAACGTAATGGCTACGAACATTGCCGACGTTGGCCCAACGAAACCTTGCTATCTGGGTACGAGCGTCATAAAATATCCTTAAAAACAGTTTCACATATACCTTTAGGGTCCCTGGATTAAGACTAGTACTTATTCAATATCATTATTATGCTAATTAGGTTAATAATCTTTCATCCTAATTAGGTCCAGAAAATTCTATGCAGGGCTGTTTTATTTTGTATTTTTTTGTGGTAACTTATCACATGCAACTTTACTTTCTTACCAGGTAAGATCAGATGTCTTTAGATACTCATCTGCCGTGTTACTAAAGCCAGCTTCTAACAGCTTGATCCGTAGAGCTGTCCTTTCCGTAGACATTGTTTGCCTATTTCGCCATTCCCGGAGCATATCCAGTGTACCCATGTAATCACCATATCTGTTTGCAAGCCAGTACCGACGAATGTCTGCTGGTTCAAATCCCAGGGCTCTCCCTAGATTATCCATGTCTGATAAATTGTTTAGAACGTCGGATATGGCTTTCAAGATGTCGTCGAAATCTGTATTGTCGGTTATCTCTTGCGTTTCGTCAACGTCTTCGGGTCGGGAGTTCGTCCTGTATTACAACAATGATAACAACATCGTTTTATTTACATGTACCTAGTGTACAGGGTCTTTAAACTTCTGAGATAAGGACGCACAAGCTTATTGAGTTGATTATACAATACAAAAGTGTTATCTATTTTATCATTTTATATACTAAATCGCTCTTTCTGAGACCTTTTAGATAACAAAAATCATTTAAAAAAAAATAAATGAAATTAGATGGAATTGATAAACGTCAATCACTGAAAACGAGGAGAGTTTTATGGATTTCTTGAATACCTCATTAGAAGGGGTGCCCGAACGGATCTTGGAAGGTCCATCCAAGACTCGAGGATCACATACCTGGATAGTCTTTAAACACACTTTGGAGTGTGTTCTAGATAAAGGTCACTGGTTTCAGAATTGGGTTTCCTAAATACCTCCCAGACGGACTTGTTTCTACCATTACAATCCACAGAAAGAAGTATGACATGTATAGTGTATCGCAATAGTGTGGAATACTCAAAGCGATAACTTTGAATTGGATAGAAATACGATAATCGAACTAAAGAAGTTGGAGGTTCGTTTACCACAAAGGAGAACTGGTAGGACATGGACAACAAATTTCTTTGGCATGTAATTATTGAGTAAAAAGCATGTCACCAATGTTCCATGTCTTAGTTACTCATATTTTGTTGTGGAATAGAGTGAAAAGAATGTATCCATATACAAGACATGAGGAAGTTCACGTACGCAGTTCTAATCATTTGGTTTCTAATAATTGTAGTTTGTACATTCGTGATAACTTCCCACATGCAACTTTACTTTCTTACCAGGTAAGATCAGGTGTCTTTAGATACTCAACTGCCATGTTACTAAAGCCAGCTTCTAACAGCTTGATCCGTAGAGCTGTCCTTTCCGTAGACATTGTTTGCCTATTTCGCCATTCCCGGAGCATATCCAGTGTACCCATGTAATCACCATATCTGTTTGCATGCCAGTACCGACCAATGTCTGCTGGTTCAAATCCTAGGGCTATCCCGAGATCATCGAAGTCTGATTTGTTGTGTAGTTCTTTGGCTATGGCTTTCAAGATGTCGTCGAAATCTGTATTGTGGCCTCCGAAGCTCGTCCTGTATCATAATAATAATAATAATAATAATAATAATAATAATAACAATAATAATAATAATGATAATAATAATAATAATAATGGCAATAATGATAATAATAATTATAATAATTTTTAAAAACATTATATATATATATACTAAATTGTTGTTTCACAGACCTTTTAGGAAAAAATGACACAAAATGAAATGAAATAAGATAAAAATTAATAAATGTCAATAACTGGAAAGGAAAAAAAAATTATGGACTTCTGCAATACTTCTCAAGGGGGGGGGGGTGCCCGAACGAATCGTGGAAGGTCCATTCAAGACTCTAGGATCACATACCTGGAAAGTCTTGAACACACTTCGGAGTGTATTCTGGGTACAGATCACTGGTTTCAAAATTGGGTTTGCCAAATATCTCACTATCGAATTTGTTTCTACCATTACAATTCACACAAACATGTTTGCATCGCAATAGTGTGGAATGCTCAAAGCAATAACATTTCATTGGATAGAAATACGATTATCGAATTCCGAAAGTTTGAGGTACGTTTACGGTTAAGGAGAGCTGCTAAGGCAAGAACGACCAATTTATTTTGTATCTACTTAATTATTGAGTAAAAAGCAGGTAACTAATATGATATATTTTGGTTGTGGAATAGTGTTAAAAGAATGTATCCATTTACAGGACATGAGAAAGATCACGTACGCAGTTCCATTATTTGGTTTCTAATAATCGTAGTCTGTACTTTTGTGATAACTTGCCACATGCAACTTTACTCTCTTACCAGGTAAGATCAGATGTCTGTGCAAATCTATCTGCCATGCTAATAAAGCCAGCTTCTAACAGTGCTATCCTCAAAGCTGTCCTTTCCGTAGCCTTTGTTTGCCTTCTTCGCCAATCTCGGAGCATATACAGTGTACCCGTGTAACCACCATATCTGTTTGCATGCCAGTACCGTCCAATTTCTGCTGGTTCAAACCCCAGGGCTTTCCCTAGCCCAGCGATGTCTGATTTCTTGTGCAGTCTTTGGGCTATTTTTCTCAAAGTATTGTCAAAGTTGTCGGATAAGTTCGTCCTAAATTGAGAGCATTAAATGTCAAGGACGTACAAATTTATTGTACGATGAATTTATGGCCTACCAAACAATAGAGTAAGTCATTAACTAAACTCCATCATGTCCATTATCATTATACTGAGACATGCACTGTAAAAAAAAAAAAAAAAAAAAAATACAGACAAAAATACAGCAAAGTGATGTCAGCAGAGTCGCCATACAAAAATGTAATTTAAAATACAGTTTTGCTGTAAATTTTCCCTTAAGAATTGATGAAAGAGAAGGAAAAATATCATTAGAGTTTTATAGCATACGTATTTGGTTAAAACGGAACAAATGTGTTACTCCTGATGTATATTTTCTATTTCTCACGTAATTATTTGCAGGAGAAACTTACCACAAAGGTGTTTTTTTAATTATTTTTTTTATGGCGACTCTGCTGACAGCAGATTTGCTGTAAAAATACATATATTTTTTACAGTGTAGCTAAATATATAAATTTCAAATTTACAAGTTTTTATAATTATCTTTTCATATTGCATTAATGGCCAGAGATTTGTCGAATATGTTTGTATATTCTGAAAGAGGAGACTTGTCCCCTTTTCATTCCTGAGAGCATAAATACCCAGAAAGTGGTATTTTTAAACAAAGGGGCGGCAAATTAACAAAGGCCCCTAAAAATGAAAGTTTGAGAGGTGGTGATTATCAGTGAATCAGATTATTAAGGAGAGGTCATAATTTTCCGCAAATTATTTGCATGTTTCCATTATCCTTATGGCCAAAAAATTAGCACTACAATGGAAGACAAAAGGGGCAACATCCGAAGAAGGTAAATTTATTTCAAGGAAAAATTTAGGGGGTCTTCCCACGAGTCCTCGGTCCCACGAGTCCTCGATCCCACGAGTCCTCGATCCCACGAGTCCTCGCTCCCACGAGGCCGAGTATTTTCTGATTTATGAATGAAAAGTCTCAAATAAATACTAAATTCATGATCTCGTAAGTTGTGATTAATACCAGCTTTAAAGGTCATCCGTCAAACTTGATGCTAGTCCGTCGACGTGACCTACTAGGTCAATAAAAGTAGCTGGGTGAACCCAGTTTACCTATTAAAATGACTGACTGGCTTTTGATACAAATAGTTGCAATGTCGTTTCAATGTACCTTCTCTATTTATTCTGTTTCCGAGCATAATCAAGTTGATACATTCTGAAACAAAGGTTGTTTTGGCTTGACAATCTGAAAGCATACGAGACATAACATCTATATCATGAAAAAATGCAATTCACGAGTACTGGTAGATTCCAAATATTGTTCTCCATTCTTCAATATTACAGGCTAATTGAATACCTTGTTACTATAGAACTCCAGAACCCGGTATTTTTTACGGATTGCTGGTGAATGCCCGGCTTAGCAACAACATTGAATACAGTCTGTGTCAAATAAAATGTGTACAAGTGGAAAGCATTTTTTTTGTAGTATGAAGATTTATCACAACCTGTTATTGTTTGATATTTTTTGTAAAGCAGGAAAATCAGACTTTCTTCTGCAATTTTTTTCATCAAATTTGGTGTTTTAGTTTTTGAGATATGACTAGCTTTCTACAATCAAGAAAAATCCATTTTTCGCACGCCGTCCCATGCATCTGTGTATAGGTTTCGCATAATGGCCATCAAATGCTCAATTTCGAGTTGTTCCTCGTCCCACAAAATTTAGCATAACTTTTGTTTTACGAAGGCAAATTATACAGAACAAAGCGTATCAGCAGGGAAAATCTTTTGGCTTTATTTTGCTACCACATACACATATTATTTGAAAATATTTAACACCTAAATACATTTTTTTCGACTGTAACAATTTTTGTGACACAGACTGTAGAAGTTGGATACAATCAACATTCTCAAACAAAGGTAGTTTTGGCTTGACAATCTGAGAACAATACGATAGCCGAAATAACATCAATCGTGACAAGTATGCCATTCACGAGTAGGTTAAAAATATTGTTCCATTCTTTCATTAAAGGCTAATTGAATACTTCGTAACTATAGAACCCGTGAACCGTCTATTCTTATAGATCGCTGGTGAATGCCCGGCTTAGCAACAGCAGTGAATAGAAGGTGATACAACTGATTGAATAACATGCGCATTGCAAAAGGACATCACTATTAGTTGCATTATCTGTATGTGAATTCCATTTAATGAGCAAACTGTACAGACGCACACTTGATATACCCCGTAAAGCTTAAGATTTTGATTATAATGGCGATCTCCTTCCTGTGACATGACTGTGTGAGTACTCTTTTTTAATTCCTTATGTTTCAGTTCACAGATAGCGTTATTTTTTCACATAGATTAATGCTATAATCACCAACGCGAAAATTATGTCTTGCCAAATCAATTTATAAATTGTGTGTATTTACAGCGATTGTAACAATCACATTAAATTATGAAAATTGAAATTTAATTCTGATAATAAATATAGGCGCCACTTTTCTTTTAGATTACTTGTATCTGAAAGAAAAGAATATTGGATTAGAGGCACGACTTTGGGATTCTGAAGTGGCTCTCAAAGACAAGTATATACGCCGAAAATGCAAAAGCAGGTAGGCCTACAACAAAAAGTCATTATGATGCAAGCCATGGCGGCGACCCCTGGGCCCCGTGCCCCCTTTATTTGATAATTGCCATAATGTTAACTAATTGTGCCTCCTGTATTAATTCATGTCTTCTGATTTATATCATCATAATAAAATGTTTTGTTTTGTTTTTTGTTTTTTTTTGCTCAAATTCTAGTGACAAAATGCATGTTTTTAATCGTATCTTTATAATGTCTTCTAATATTTCAGATTTGACGTCTCTGACAAGCTGATGAAGCCAAATTAACCTCGTCCGTCATGCTAGTCTGTCAAGACAACAGAAAGAACACCGCGGCAGGAAAAGCGCAACGGACTAGCTTTTATACCATGACCGACTAGCTGTAAAGCTAGTCCAGCTCAAAAGCTCGTGAGTCTGGGCATCACTACGACTAGCTTTTATGCTAGTCCGTCAAACTAGTCGGTCACGACGGACGAGCTTTAAAATTAGTCCCCTGTCGTGACAGACTAGCTTTAAAGCTAGTCTGTCATGACCGACTAGCTTTCTGGAAAGCTGGTCCGTCGTGACCGACAAGCATTAAAACTAGTCCGTCTTGACGGACTGACTTGACGGACTAGCTCTCAAGCTAGTCCGTAGAGACGGACGAGGTTTAAAGCTAGTCCATAATAACCGGGTTGTGTTGAAGGAAAGCTAGTCCGTCGTGACCGACTAGTTTTAAAGCTAGTCAGTCTGGGCATCACTACGACTAGCTAGCTAGTCGGTCTACCCGTTTAGGTTTTCAGTGTAGGTTTTGCATAATGACCATGAATTCAATGATCCAGAACGATAGATGTTCGTAATTTCGTACAGAACATTTTTTTATCATACCTATTCCCTCGCAAACAAATATCGGGCAAGTGAAGTGATTATTCATATCGGAACCAATAATTTGGTCAACACTGACCCTTGTTTCTTAGTGACACAGATCGAATCTCTTGCTGATCAAATCCTAGCTAAATGCCCCACTGTTACAATGATTACCCTCAGTTCAATAATCCCACGAAAGACCTTCCAAAAAGATCTAGTTTGGAAAAACATATGAGGCAAACTGGTTACTTCACCAATTAGTTGTAAGACGTCAATGGGACTTCATTGAACATGAAACTATAGACCCGGAGAAGCATCTCGCAATCGATGGTATCCATCTAAATGCTGACGGTGTAAGACAACTTCAGTGTGCGGTCGCTGACCACATTCGTCGAACAAGTCGAGATACCCAGCGTCCTACCATGATATCAAATTATTTGCCTGACGTATCAAGCAACTATAAGCCTAGGTATTCTGTTATTACTTCGTCCAAATATGATGCAAATAGACATGAATATACCCAATACCCATTAGTCTCAATGAATAACAGACCAACAACGACAATGGGCCGTTATACAGGATGCTACAATTGTGGAGAACTGAATCACTCTCAAAAGAACTGCAGATATGGAACTAAGTTAAAGTGTAATTTATGTCTTCAATATGGGCATAAAGCTAAATTCTGTAGCAAGTCTCAGAGTTATTGAGTAAATGGCAAAGAAGACTTTGCCGTTTTTGAGCATCATTCCAACTTCGCTCACTCACCTTCTCATACGATTAACTCGAATATACACTCTGAGTGTGAATAAACGTTACAACCTTTTATGTATGATATCAAAACTCAATTTGATAACATTGTTGGACTAAAATTAGCCCATTTGAATGTTTGCAGTTTATATCCAAAAATAGACGAAATTCAACTCATCCTATCAACCCTAAATCTGGATGTTTTTTGTATATCTGAAACATGGCTCCATGAACAAATTAATGATCAAATGATCCCAGTGGAAGGTTATGATATAATCAGAAAAGATAGATTGAATAAAGGGGAGGCGGTGTTTGTATTTATATTAAAAAAACACTTAACGTAATTGACAGGAAAAACTCTATTTCTGAATATGACATTGAAACTGTTCTTATTGAGTTAAAGTGTGAAAAAAAATATCCTCATTTGTTGCCTTTATCGCCCTCCTAACTCTGATTATGAATTCTTTGACACATGTACAAATATGTTAGAGAATTTGATTACAGAAAATAAGGATCTTATCATTCTTGGAGATTTTAACGTTGATTATGAGAGTGGAAATAGAACACCAATTCATACGTTAGAGTCTTTATTTGCCCTTCATCAACTTATTCATAAACCAACCCGTGTTACATCTTCCTCTTCAACATGTATTGACCTTATTATTTCAACAATGCCTGATTTTCATATTTTAAGTGATGTTTGTCATGTTTCTTTAAGCGATCATTATATGACATATACATGTGTAAATTGTACTGTTAAGGACTCTGGGCATAAGATTGCTCGTTATAGAGCATATAATAAATTTCAAACTAAAGACTTTATATACGATATAAGTTGTTGTAATGACTTAATTAAGGAGAAAATCTCTGACACGGATGTTCCATGTAATGACATCTGGGATTCTTGGCTCAGTGCTTTTTTAAAGATTTGTAATAAACATGCCCCTATAAAATGTACTAGAGTTAAAAATAGATATAACCCTTGGATTATGTCAGAAATAATAGCATCTATAAATAAAAGAAATTATCTTAAGCGTAAGGCCAATTCGGAATCTACTTTTAATGAATACCGTAAACAAAGAAATACTGCATTGAATGATATTTGCAAGGCTAAAACCGACTATTTCAAAAACATTCTTGTAAATTAAAAAATGATCCTAAAAAAATTTGGAGAGAACTCTGTCGTGCTACTGGTAATTCAAAATATGAAAATAATTCTCAGAATGACATAAACTCTGATGAAATGAACAATTTTTTTATTAGTGTTGGTCAGAAGATTACTGACTCATTTCCTCAAGAAACACTATCTTGGAGAAATCCTAAATGTATTTATAAATTCAAGTTTAATGAAATTACTGAAGATGAAGTTTTAAAACTGTTAGAAAAGCTGCCTTCAAAAAGTAACTCGGATATATTAAATGTTGACAGCAAATTACTGGATATAGCAACACCTCTTTTATCCAAAACATTAACCAATATGTTTAACTATTCATTAACGAATGGCTTTGTTTTTGATGGATGGAAGTATGCACGTGTAACTCCTATATAAAAGGGGAAAGGAGATAAAAAATATCCATTCGAATTATAGACCGATTTCGGTTGTATCCCATCTCTCTAAAATTCAAGAAAAACTAGTCCTTAAACAATTTATATCGTATTTACTTCAACATGACTTTATAACCCTTGCACAATCAGCATTCTTAAAAGATCATTCAACTTTTACGTGTTTGCATAGAGTAATTGATGATTGGCTGGAAGCGCTTAATGCTCGGGAAGTTGTTGCTGTCTGCTTTTTTGATGTATCTAAGTGTTTCGATGCTATATCTCATGAATTATTACTCTTAAAAAGCTTAAATATCATGGAGTAGATGGTGTAGAACTGCGATGGTTCCAGAGCTATTTAAATGGAAGAAAACAATCTGTAATCTTAAATGGTAAAATGTCAAAACCAGGTAAAGTAACGGTCGGAATTCCTCAGGGTGGGGTCCTTGGCCCCACCCTGTTTCTTCTTTACATTAATGATATAATTCAAAGTGTAAACTCTGGTTCTTGTAGTATTTTTGCCGATGATGTTGCGATTTACGCCACTGGTAAAAATGTGAATGAAGCTGAGACTAAATTGCAAACCTGCATTGATGCATTAGAAAAATGGTATAATAATAATAGACTAAAAATCAATGTTGATAAAACTAATGTTATGGTAATCTCATCGCGATTCAATTATTACACTGTATTAAAATAATGTAAGTTTAAATGGTAAAAAATTGAAACAGGTAAATACAACTAAATATCTCTGTGTCTATATTGACTCTCACTTAAACTGGGACATGCATGTCAGACAATTGTGTATAAGCCTTGCTTATATTATTTTTATTACGTAAATTAAGTAATACCCTTGAAACTCCCCTTTTAAATACCATTTATAAAGCAACCATCCAACCTGTATAGATTATTCGTGTTCTATATGGGGCAACTGTTCCTTAAATAACCGCAAGTTTATACATCGTATACAAAAAAGAGCGGCACGTATAGTATCCAAACATTATGCTTCAAGGGAAATTAGCGTCTCCAATTTGTTCACGGAATTGAAATGGCAAACATTTGAAATTAGAAGAGACTATTTTATTAATATGCTTATGTACAAATGCATTCACGGTAAAGCCCCCATAAGGTTATGCAATGAAATTGAAATGTTCTTTGATAGACATGGTTTTAACACCCGAAATTCTGAGTCTCTAAATACTGTCTTACCAAAACCCAACACTGAACAATTTAAGCAATCTTTTCGATATTCAGAACCCAAAACATGGAATTCTGTGCAAAGTGCCTTACAAAATCAACAAACCCTCTCCTCATTCAAAAGTAATTACACACGTATATTTTTTCCAAAATGAATAACAATGTAAATACCACGTCCTTTAACAATTTGGAAATTCTATTCTGATCACTTACGGTACAGGGGTGGAGGGGGGGGGAGGAAGTATCCAAAATTTATTTGATTGTACTTTATATGTTATTATACTTTAACTTTATCTAAACTTAAAGTATAATTATATTCATTCCCTTCCACATCGTATTAATTCCAAAGTATAATATATTGTATTGTTATTTATATTTTTGTTTAATATGTGATCCAATTCTAACCGTACACATTTCTACCATCAGTATTTTTGAATGTATATTTATCTACATTCTTTAAATACCTTGTGACTCGTAACTCAATAAAAAATTTTCTTTAATGGTTGCCAGACCAATTATTCAGATTAGTTTTTCTTTCTAAAGTTAGCGTTTGTGTTTACAAATGCGTGATCTTCTTTGAATAGTCTTTTGTAGATTACTCTATAATTGTGACGGTACTTTATTTTGAGAGAGGGTGTGTGTGTGTGTGTGTGTGTGTTTGTGTAAGAGAGAGAGTGAGAGAGAGAGAGAGAGAGAAGGGCAGAGAAAGAAAGAGATAATATAATAGATAGTGAAGAAAGAGAGAGAAGGGGGAGAGAAAGAAAGAGAGAGAATATAATAGTGAAGAGTGAGAGAGAGAAAGAGAAGGAGGGAGAGAGATAGTATATTATAGGTGCCAGACGGTGTAAGTTTGTGGGTACTATTTCTTCCCTTTTTTAGATCTGACATTGGTCTGGCACTGTTTTCCTTTAATAAATCCTAAGTCTTGCTTGTTCACAGTTTTTGTTTTCTTCCAAAATTAATACTTTTTCCCTGACTAAAGGTTAGAATTGGAAATTATATTTTTGTAAATACGTTAACAGGACATCGATGAAAAACAGCTTTGCTGATTCGATTGTTCTTTTTATCCTGTATAAATATGTTGAATAAATAAATAAATAAATAAATTTCGATTTGTCTCTCGTCGCACAAAATTTAGCATAACTTTTGTTTTACTGAAGGGAATTATATAAAAGAAATTGCATCAGCAAGGAAAATCCTATGGTTTTAAGTTAGCACCCCATAAACACATTTTTTGAAAAGATTTCACACCTAAATTATTTTTTCCCCGACTGTACTATTTTTTGGGACACAGACTGTAGTGATAAGGGAGTGTAATGATGTTCCTACATTAAACACATACAAATACTTTACCATTTATGGGTTAAGGATGAGGTCGATATTGAGGCTGTTACTAGTGGTGGTCCTGAAATAAACAAATATATAGTTTAAAAATTGTAGACCATTAACAAGACATAGGAACTATTTGCATGAGTGCTAACTACAAAAGAGAAAAATTCATTTGATTTATCTCACCTCCTCAGATTCATCTCATTTTCAACAAAAAAAAAAAAAAAAAGTCAAATTGATTCGCTAAAAATGTTTGAGATTCTAATTGTAATTTGTTGATTTAGCGTATTATGCCTGAATAAAAATGTGCTTTTCTCTATTTTTATTCAGATCATTTATATCTCAAATCTTACAAAACCAGATAGAACGGGAAATTAAAAGAGAAGGATTTCCCCCTTTCTATTCCAAAAAACTATTTGGTTGTGAATAAAATATTCGTTGTAGGCCATAATATGAAACAACAACAGCAAACAAAAAAAAAAAAAAAAAAAAAAAAAAAAAAAAAAGCCTGCTAAACCTTATATTATATTGCAGTTTGCTAGCTAATTTCCTAATGTAGGGCCTACTTTTTCCATATTATAATTTTCTCAATTTCTGCTGGTATCAAAATTAAAGTTCCTCTCATAGAACTAGAGCCATTCTTAAATGAAAAGATTATTTTAAAAAGATATATGATATAGAAACTGTTAAACTGAAAAACCTAATTCAATAAAATGATTTCTCAGATACCTGTAAACTTTTCAAAACGAGTCCGAAACTTAATTTCCATTAAACGTTTAGACTGCCTTAACTTCAACATCACAAGTTGGTCATCGTCTTTCCCATTGAAATCTAAATCGAAGTAGACAACGTGCTGTCCCATTTGGAGGTCAAATGAAGAGACGGTCTGTCAAAGAAGAATGTAACAATATAGCCAGGCAGCTAGCTGGCTTTTGATTAGACGAACGAGGTACCAGCAGTCGAGTATTGGAAAACATGAGAAAGAACCCCAAATTTACCAAACTAAACGTCTGTCGGTGCATCTCTGCTGCATAAGGTCCCTACAAGCGTGGGCGTCCAAAAAGAGTGCCCATTTTACAAAAAATTCTATTTTGAATAAATATAGCAAAATTTATTTTCTAAACACACTAAATTTGCTGCAAAATAAAGAGTATTAAATTGTCTTAACGCTGTGGCCAAATTTGAAATAAGACTAAAATCGAAAACATTGAAAGTTTGATGAAGAAAATTTTTCCTCATTTTTTTCTACGATTTTTTCAATAATTTTTAATAAATAGTTGTATAAAACATTGATGTATGTAACGTTTCTAAAAACTACCTTCATGCATGTGAATGATGCTGTAAAAAGAAGGGAGTTATATCTTATTCCGATAAAGAATTATTCCCTAAAAATCAGGAACGCAAAATAGACAAAAATCAACTATTTGCCCCGTGACGGCCGAAGAACCCAAACCCGAACGTTTATATGAAAAGATGTTGTATGTGATGGCTGTGAGCAGGCAAACAAAAGCAGCGAAAACGCGGCAAATGACGGACAAATTTGCGCTGTTTGGTTTAGTTTAGTAAATGTGGGGTTCTTTCTCATGTTTTCCAATACTCGGCTACTGGTAGACGCCCTACCTCGTTCGTCTAATTAAAAGCCAGCTAGCTACCTGACTATTACTGCGAAATTCAGTAGAGGATCCATCATCAGCTCTGATCAAGGAAGTTATCGGCCAATGCCAAAGCATAATGCAGGCGCTATTTCCTCATACAAATGAACCAATAAAAATCTTTGTCAGAGTTGCTGGTGGATCTGCGCCTGAAATTTACACGCTTTGCCCAAATGAAATGTGCAATGAATAGAACTTTTAGTTTTTCTATCTCATCAAAGCCAAAACGAAGTCTGTAATTCATACAATGTAAAAAAAGAATCATTAATAGTTTTAACCTATTGCATATCAACTTGCCTTTTGTATTAATAAAATTCTATATGCAGTTTAGGAATTAGAGCCATTATGTGGAGAAAACCATAATCCGTTTCATTGATTGAAGTATATTAAAATATCTTTAAAATCAGATTCACAAATTCAAATAAACTTTTCTTTTAATGACACGATAGATAAGCTCCTGATTTCAAGGTACGTTAATTCACGATGTCGGATTTAGGTTATTATGTGTAGGATACATGCAGGTAATATGGGCCACCTAAGCTCATTTGCATAATTTGTATAAAATTACAAAATAACACATAGCCTAATCTTTGTTTATATTGAATAAATATAAACTGCTTTAACTTTTGGGCATATGTATTTAATGTATTTTTAAAAAATGCGATGGCTCTACTATGTCTGGAATTCGCTTTAAATGTTGAAAATCATTAATTTTATTTATTATATTTATTTATATTTATCTATTAAAACATCTTTATAGAGGATAACATGTTCAGATTATTACACTGTTTTTCGACACGGTCCTGTAAACATAAAAAATCAAGTAACATATAGAATATAATGCATAGAATAACTTCAAATATAATAGATAAAGAGAAAGTAAACCAAATGATATAATGTAGGTATTTTCAGCAACAGATATCTAAGACACGAACGTGCATGTGCATCGGGGTGATAAAAGGCTTATGCTAAAGTGGTAGCGTTGTGGCGCGCGCGGCGCGCTGAAAAGTGGAAATAATCGACGAAAAAAAAATAAGGTGTCTTTAAAGCGTCCTACGAAAAAAGGAAAAGATTCTGGATCGATTTTTGTGAAATTTTTTGGAAATGATTATCATTTTTCGGACTCGAGACTTTAGCTTAAGCCCTTGTGTGGGGTTAGTGTGCATGTGTGTGTGTGTGTGTGTGTGTGTGTTTGTGTATGTCAACAATTGTTGGACTAATAGTTCCAAAACGATGAAAGTTCGGTCGATCCTGTTTACGGCTATCGGCAGCTATGACATCAGCAGCAATCAGAAATCGCGATGGTTTAGTCCTGTCCACTCCTGGTCCTGGTCCACGTTCACATTGTTTAAATTGCGAATTTCAATGAAATTATCATGAAAGTATAAGGCAGTATAAAGCCTATGTAAGGTCACGGCTCTATATGTCAAAATAAGAAAATCTAAACTTTTCTACCATTATTTTGCTAGTAAATTTACAACACTTGTTTTGGGTCCCAGATTCGAGTCCCAGCCATGGAATTAATTTCTTTCCGCAAGAAATTCATCCATATTGTGCTGCACTCGATCCAGGTACAGGTGAGGTAAACTTCTGGAATTGTTTAGATGGCATCCTTAAATTGGCAACATATTATCAATACATATCGATTTCCGCGTTAATTGCTATTTTAAAACTATTTGACACATTATCGACAATTGAGCCAATTTGATAAAATAATTGAAATGATGTAGAAGTAGAAAGGAAAATTCTAATGCTGCCAATTTGAGGAGGAGAAATATAAGTTTGATCTAAAACAGGTCCTGTCCCGAATGAGCCAATTGCCAAGGAATAAGGGAATACCTGGTGCTAATTTGTTTCACGAAATTCCCAAACATACAAACATGCTGGACACACCCACACACCCACACACACATACACACACAAACACCCACAAACACACACAACACCCGCATACACACACACACACACACACACACGACGCCACACCACACAATACGTGCAAAACAATTCTGAATCTTTTCCTTTTTTGTAGGACGCTTTAAAGACACCTTATTTTTATTTCGTCGATTATTTCCACTTTTTAACGCGCCGCGCCGCGCCACAACGCGACACTTTAGCATAAGCCGATAAAAATCAAATTTAAACCTATCATAAAAGGTATGGTAGGCCTATAAGAGCGGAAAGTGTTTTAAGAGAAATATATTTTCTTATAATTCTTTTTGTAACTATCAATAGACTTTGCATTGTGCAGAACAGAATCCAGGTTGTTCCATACACTCCCTCCTGAATATCGTAAACTACTCTTTAAAAATTCTATATTGGGTTTTGGTATTACAACGTTTAGTGAATTAGCAAATCTTGTATTCATTGGATGTCTATCAATTGAATTACATAGACGTATCGGAGCATGGCCGCGAATACAATTATACATGATACAAGCAAGGAAATAATTACGTCTTTTTTCTAAAACCTGCCATTTCAAGCGTTTAATAATGTCAATACCATTGTCGGCATAATCAAAGTTCTTTTCTACTATTCTAGCTGCTCTTTTTTGTAGTCTTAACAAAATATTCCTATTATTGACAGAACAGTTCCCCCAAACTGAACAAGAGTAATCCAGTATGGGTTGGATTGAACAATTATAAATCTTATTTAGAACGTTTGTATCAGTGAAGTGACTAACCGTTTTTAAAGAAAATATCTTAAAAGCTAAAGATGTGCAGCTTTTAAATAATAATTATTTCACTTGAATCTTTGATGAATATTCATTAAGTTAGTAAGATATGATAACATTACTTTAAATGCTCTCTTACCGTTTCCTTGGAAATTCCGTCACTTAGTTGGCAAGTAATTTTCATATTTTCATCTTTGACAATCATTTCATTGGCTACACCTGTAGCTGGTTGATAATAGCCGTCCCTCTCACAGGAATGAAAATTTAGCTGTGACAGAGCAATGTTAAAAAACGTTTTTTTTTTTTTTTTTTTTTTTTTTTTTTTTTTTTTAAAGCGCGAATGTTTTTTCGAGAATCATTGGAGCGTGACATTCCTATATTGCAGGCGTCCATACTGACCCGAAGTTGAGCAAGATGACACACCATGCGCTTATTCTGGGGGGGTGGAGGCTCGGGGCCGCGGCCCCCGCGTAGGCGCCCAAAAGGGGCGCCAAAATGACCTTAAAGGGGGGGGGGCAAAATTGACCTTAGGGGCTCCAAAACCGACCTTAAAGTAAGGGGCGACAAATTGACTTGAATTTAGGGGCGCCAAATTGCACGCAAAAAAAAAAAAAAACCAAAAAAAAAACCAAGAAAAAGACTTTTTTTTTTTTTTTGCCGATTGACCCCCTTAAACTACCCCAACGGTAGATATGGTTGACCATTTACGGACGGCCGAAGGTCAAAATATTTTTAACACCTACTACAAACTACAACGGTGGTTTTACGGTGGCTACGAATGCACTCCCAAATGGCCCGATGCTTTCGTGATCAGAGCAATAATTTGAAATTTTTCCATGATCTGTTGTGTCAATCCTTGCTCAACTCGAACAGTGTGACCCGGGCTTTAACCCTTCCGCTGCCGGGGAAGGCCCATTTATGGCCCACTGAGAGGTAACTCGCTGAGACGGCAGGCCCATTATATGCCCACAAAATAGATTTATTTTCAGAGCAATATTACCCGCTATTTTAGAAAGAATAAGAAGTAAAAATGTACTGAAATCCCTTCTAAGGAACACCAAATATTACTATCCTCGCGTTAAAAAATCATACCCTTTCATTTGAAATTTCCAAGAAAAATGGATTTTTGTAACAACCACGGATTCTCTTCTTGTCTGCTTTTTTGCAACGATCCTTGTGTACATAACAAACGGGTGATAGAAGCGGACTCGTACAGCCGTACGCGCGCGCCAGTATCTCCACAATCCTTTGCGTGATACCATCGGATCGAGCTTCCTTTCGTTATTTTAGGGGGGGGGAGAGAGAGAGAGAAGAAAAGGGGCAGGGGCGTAGAGTGAATTACACATTAGAAAGACGGACATGAAATAGTATAAAAGCGAAAGAAGTAAAGACGAAAAGCGCAATTTTCAAGAAGTGAATCCAAAGAAATACCGAGTCAAAAAGGGCTGAGCTTTTTATCCCCAGTTGAAGGACTTATTTCAAAATAAAATAAATTTTGTTTGGGAAATAATTTAATTACTAGTACGCGCCAGGAGCAATACATTGCTAAACGGGTAGTTTCTTGGAATATCACAGTTGATGAAATCCATGTACTTTTATACCAAGTCAAATTAACGATTTCATTGAACTTTTTTTTTTTTAACAAGCTAAATTACAACCACTGATTTGCACTCTATTATTATTTTCTTGAAAAAACTTGTAAAAAGTTAATTTTAACCCATTTTAGAATGTTTATCTAAGCATGTAAGGATATTATGTAGGCTTATTTTATGAGACTATGTGCTTTTTGATACAAAGCTTACATGTAAAAAGAAGTAGATCTGCTTTCATAGGAGATGGTAACAAAAAGGCTATGAACATTACAGGGTAGTCCATATTATGTCTATTGTCTCCATCCCGATAATCAATAACTATTCTTTGCGGATCCCGGAGTATACCCTCTCGCTATTGTGTCTCCAAGGCATCTCCAAGGCGTAGTCATGGCACCCAACATCCTGATATCAGAAGCTGTTAATTAGTGATAGCTTTGCTTGTGATTATCCCACAAAGTTATCACTGTCAACTTAGCCCAAATTCTACTGATGAAGGGGCTGTGAAAATTGTAATACAGGAAGATAACTTGACACATAATTTCATGTAATATTGAATTTTTCCCTAATTTTTTTTGCGACCTTTTCGATCTACAAATACATGTGCCAATAATAAAAAAGCATTAAAAAAAATATTGATAAAAAGTAAAATTTTTATACATACAATATTATTATGTTTCAATAACAAAATGTATCAAACTGTGTGGATATGGCCGATTGTGATGTCCCATGCCAATCTTTCTAGATCGATAACTTTTTTTTCAGTAAACACCATGTTTCTCCTCTCCATTTCTTTTTCTTATTTTTTTCGTTTTCATTTTTTTTAAATGTCTGTTGTTGTTTCTTTAGTTTTTATCGCGCAAGGGTTCCGTAAGGGTGTGAAGATGTGTGAATATGTAGCCAATGTAATTTTTTTTAGGGGGCTCGGGGTATGGGTGTTTGACTCCAATTTATATACATTTGTATCAGTTTTGCTAAGTTTTCTTCCGTCTTCACTTTTCTTCCTCCCAACCTTATTTTTTCTTTTGAAGACATTTTTCCCATGTTTGTTTGTTAATAATTTTTATGTACTTATTCATTGCGAATTTCCGTAAATATCAGACTTTTCTATAACTGAGCTCAACAAAAATAGTGATTCCATGAAGTTCAGTATTGAGATGGATTCTTGATACAACATTTTTGTTTTATTATTTTTGTTGTCCCATTTAAAACGTGTTTTAACACGATATAAAAACAGTAATTTACGCTTGAATAGTACACATCAGGATATGTATGGATAACTGGTGTGCAATCATACTAACATCACCCTTTTTTGAATTTCCTCTTTTCAAAGAATGACTAGCATGACAAAGGGACCCGTTATATAACATGCTATAGAACTCCTGCTACTCCGAGAGTTTTTTTACAAACTTAGCAGACGACGCATTGTGCTTAGACAAATAGCCGGAAGTTCATACAATTGCCAGTGTCAAGCCGTGCGTGCTGTCGTGCGTGCGATCAATAATAGCTGTTTTGTACACAAACATAATAGGAAAGTCAACATATCGAAAAGCCGTAAAAGAGGTTACATTTTTATTCTAAAAAATTACACCTTTATTCTCCACGATTGTAGACCATATTTCAGCAAGTTAAAGAAGAAACTTAGCTTTATAAGTTTTGTGTTCAAACTTTTTTATGATTCACATTTAAAAGAGAGATAACAGCTTTTTGAAGTGAAACCACCCCCAAATTTCGGCCGAACTATCCAAGCTGAGAAATGGCTCCGTCACAGGGGAGTGAATTCGCAAATGCCGCCCCGCAGCGGAAGGGTTAAGGTTGAGAGGGAAAACTCGAATTTGCGACTTTTCTAATCGAAAAAAAAAAAAAAAAAAAAAAAAATAGTTTTGCTAAGATTTCGATTCGGCAAACTTCTTCAAAGCGTTCACACCAATGGCATAATAGTTTAGTCAATCTAAAGAAATTAGAAAAATAACCCACCAATAATTACAATTTTCAGTAATTTCACAACACCATTTTTCCTCATAATCTCTAAACGATATAACCTTCTTTAAAAAATAAGCATGGATAAGCTGCGGTCTAATTTTGAAAACATGTTTAAGTTAATATGCAAATTAGCTGTGTTTCAGGATTCAGTTCAGTTCAGTTCAGTTCAGTTTATTTACATATTCCAATCAAACAATAATAAGAACAACAATTATATGTCATTTCAAAACTGAACATTATTTGATAAATCATAAAACGAATGACATTAGTAGCATAAGAAAGAAAGAAATATGAAGGAGCCTAGGTTAAAAGCTAAGCTTGTTACATTATAGGCTCCTTTGTGAAGATGATGTATAAGAATACATAAAGAAATAAATGAATACAAAGATATATAAATAGGAGTAACTGAAGAATGTGCATTAATATATCATTTTTTTTAATACGTTGAACTATCTATCTGTACGCAATGGTAATAGTGAGGTTTACCGGGATGATGTCATCATTTTTTATGTGTAATGACGACATCATCTCGGCACTACATTATAATCATACATTAATAATATTATACGCAATGGAAAAAGTGAGGAGTAGCGAGATGATGTCGTGATTTGTTGTAAAATGACGACAGCATCTCGGCACCGCATTTTACATATATATATATTTTTTTTTTTGGTTTACATTGAACTACCTATCTGTACGCAATGGTAATAGTGAGTCGTACTGGGATGATGTATTCATTATTTGATGTGTAATGACGACACCATCTCGGCACTACATTATAATCATACATTAATAATGATATACGCAAATGGAAAAAGTGAGGGGTACCGAGATGATGTCGTAATTTGTTGTAGAATGACGACAGCATCTCGGCACTGCATTATAAACATACATTAATATTGAGATGACCATACATGTTTATGGGACTATAAAAACAATTGCTCATGTGTCATTTTCCGCCTGTGTTTTGTAACCCTTTAATAAATGGCATTTTAGCTTACATTTAAAAGTATGCAAAGAGGTTGATTCAATTATTGTTTTGGGGAGGTCAGACCATAACTTAGGACCAGTATAATATAACAGTTTTGGGGGCAAAAAGAGTTCGTGTACGTGGTAGATGAAATAAATTACGTTGACGTGTGGAGTATGAATGAACTGAGCTGTTCTTTTCAAAAAGTTTGGCGATTTCCGCAGGTATTTCATTAACAGACAGTTGGTGCATGAATATTCCTAAGTTGTAAATATAAATATCGTCGATACGAAGCAATTTATTTTAAAGAAACAATGGTCTTGCATGAGAAAGGAATCCAGCATGGTTAATGTTTCTAAGTGCTCGTTTTTGAATCATAAGAATTTTTTCCTGTTGGGTTTTAGTCCCATTACCCCAGGCAAGAATGCCGTAATTGAGATATGGCAAAATTAAAGTCGTGTATAATGAAATAAGGATTCGAGTTGGAAAATCATGCTTTAATTTATATAAAATGCCAGTATTTCTAGAGAGTAGTTTACACAAATAGTCAAAATGTATCTTCCATGACAGGTCGGAGTCAATATAAATACCAAGAAATTTGGTGGATTCAACCTGACTTAGTGTAGTATTATTTATCAGAACATTTCCAGGTAGCGATTTTAATTTATTACTAAATAACATATAATGGGTTTTACCAACATTTAAAGATAATTTGTTAGCATTGTTCCAGTTTTGAACCCGTTTCATTTCATTATTTACAATGTTGAGAAGAGATTGCGGATTTTGATGAGAATGAAAAATATTAGAATCGTCAGCTAAAAGAATAAAAGACATGATTTCAGAAGAGTATTGGAAGTCATTTATATATATAATGAATAACAGCGGACCTAATAGTGAACCCTGGGGTACACCGCATGATATTGCTTTTTCATAAGAGTCTTGGCTGTTTATACTGACATATTGCGTTCTATCTGTAAGATAATTGTCGAACCACTCCAAGGCCTTTCCTCGAATCCCATAATGAGATAGTTTGTGCAGTAGTATTTTATGGTTAATAGTATCAAAGGCCTTGGAGAAGTCGAGAAATATTCCTATAGTGTGGAGTTTATTGTCAATTGAATGTGCTACTTTATCTAAAAATTTGAGAAATGCATGAGTTGTGGAATGTTTTTGCCTAAAACCAAATTGTGTTCCTGACAAGATATTAAATTCAGTAAGAAAAGTCATAGTTCGTTAGTAAATAAGTTTTTCAAGAATTTTAGAAAAGGACGTTAAAAGCGATATGGGACGATAATTTCCAACTTCTTCAGCATTTCCCTTTTTAAAAACAGGTATTACTTTGGCAATTTTCATCTTAGTGGGAACGATACCATTTGTAATTGATAAGTTAAATATATGTGTGAGGGGAGATATTATTTCTGTTATAATTTTTTTAATAGAAAGTTCATGATGCAGTCGTATCCAGGGCTTTTATTTATTTTCAAATTGTTTACTATATCTAAATCTTCATGCTCTAGAATTGGATTCAGGAACATGGACAGGGGGTTTCGCCTTTTAAAAAAATGTTTAAAATCTAAATCAGCATCGGGAATGTTTTGGGCAAGGTTTGGGCCAATGTTTACAAAATAGTTATTAAACTCCTCGGCAATTTCAAGGGGGTCTTGGATTTTGGCTCCATCAACTACTATGTTTGTAATAGGATTTGACGCTTTTTTGCGTTTAAGAACATTATTTATTATTTTCCATGTATTTTTAATATCTCCTTTATGGATGTCGAATTGATTATGAAAGTAATTCTTTTTTGCAAGCCTGAGCGAAGTTGTTAAGATATTCCGGTACCGGGTGTATTTAGATTTGGACTGAATAGTAGGGTTCTTTTTGTATTTATAATACAAATTATTTTTCTTGTTGATGGAGTTTAAAAGAGATTTAGTTATCCAAGGTAGCTAGGATATTTTTTATAATTTGTTTTGCGCTGGCGAATTGGAATAGAAGAATTTAGATTTTGCATTAATGTATCCACGAAATTATTAAAGGAAACATTTACATCAATATTATTGTACACTGCATACCAATCAGCCGATTCAAGTGACTCATTAAGTCTACGCAGGCTGGGTTCAGAAAAATCTCTTGAACCTGTAGAAATGTTTGTTTTTGAGGATGAAGTACAAATAGCATTAGAAACCAGAATATAAACCGGAAAGTGGTCTGAAATATCTGAGACAATAATACCAGTTTTAACATTTGAAGCACCGCTTATGAAAATATTATCTATTAGCGTAGCTGATGATTCAGTAATTCTAGTTGGTTTAGTTATGGTTGGGGCAAAAGACTTTGATAACATAAGGTCCAAAAAATCTTGACAGTGTGAATTTACTTGACATTGAAGTAAATTTAGATTAAAGTCGCCCATTCATCGGAACATCCACATGATTTTTAGTGTACAAAATTAAAAGAATACTTAATTAGTGTTTTTCACATGGTATTTTATGGTGTTCATTCAACCGTGAATTGATTATTTTTTTTTTTTTGCAAAAATTAAAAACACTCTTCCAACACTCTTCCATCATATTTGATCAATTTTACAATGGCAAAGAAGTAAAAATCGCAGTTTTTGGCATTTTTGCTGCATTCTCACTCGACCGTAAAATGTCCGTTCCGTATGTTTGGAAGCACTTTCTGCGTACATTCTGATGCGTGAAATATTTAAAATCTAAAAATTAGTCCGATATCATTGAATCAAAGTTGTGATTTTAGCATTGTGATTTTTGCATTCAACCATTGCTCACTGAAGCATGACTTCATGATTTTTCCTAAAATTCACTCCCATGGTAGCTAATTAAATTCCCTACATGGACATATAATTATATTATTTTAATTTTATTTAAATATCAATAATTTTTGAAATAGGAGGAACTTTCTTTTTGTGTTGTGTTTATATAAGCACCCAAACAAATAAATGCACAATATCCCTTATAGAAAATAAAATAAATCAATTAAAGCTTTCAAAAGGGATTAAAGCCTTAACGGCTGCAGCTCGTTTCTCAGAGGGTTCGTTTGTCCAAAAAATGAAATAGGGTTCGTTGTTCAGAAGGTTCAGTCATCCACCTCTTCAGGTTCCACGAGGCAGAAGATTATTCTCAAGAGGCCGAGGATTCACGAGGCCGATTTTTCTCATATCGTTTGAGAATGTTTGTCTACGTCAATGGAAAAGTTTCCGCTTAGCATATTCTCCAGTGAAGGCTAAAACTAAAATATAATCTTTTATATTGCGGATAATAACAACGTGCATTAATTTTCTGAAGCTTTGGTAGGTTGGGGACAATATTTATTATTTATACTCAGGTATCATCTCACTTACCTCTTGTGTTTGCTACATGTATGATAAAAGATATTATGTCTGTGTTTTCTAATAATATTCCTTTCCCTCACTCAAAACATCACTAACCCATTCTAAACACTCCTGTACTGTGTTTGGTAAATATATGATTGATGTCAAGAAAGCACATGTAAAGAATGATTTTCTGGAATAATGAACTTGCAGTTTAGACACTAACAGACTGAAGTCATGTCTCCTTACTCTTACTTTATTTTTAGTGAAAATTTGAAACTTTAGTTTTAAACATTTTCTTTTATTTATTTTTTTTTTTTTTTGTAGGCAATGTTTGTCTTTTTCTTTAAAAATGGCATTTGAGCAGTTATTAAGATGTAACACGGGACCAAAGTAAGCAATTTGACGGCATTTAAAGATGGACTCAAACGACTTAAATGGTAATGAGTGCCGGGAGGGGGTTCTTCGCATTCCCCCCGTGATTTACGCCAGATTTAATTATCAACTGTCAAATTCTGGATTTAGATTATAATTTCAACATAGAAATGTAAATCATTAGATATTGAGAAAGAAATTTGTAGGATTTAAATGTAATTCGACTGGTCCGATTGGATTTTTCATTTTTAAAACCAATGAAATTTGTACTAAGAAGTCTTTCGATGCATACCCGCAAGTTATTCAACATATTAGTGCCTATATGGTATTAATCGCAACTTTGTTAATAATTCAGTCTACATGAATAATGAAGAATAGGCTATTTTAAAGTCTTATATCGATAAAGGCTAACATCTTGATGAAAGAAAATACGATATGAGAAAAATCGGCCTCCTGAACCTTCGGAACAACGAGCCGTAACCAATCCAACACATTTTCATTTCAAAAGGGATTGGACACACTATGCAACTTCATGTTCCTGAAAACGATGTATTATTATTATTTTTGCATACATGTTGTAGATACCGATGTAGGATATTGGAAATGAAATTTGAATAATTTAATTGATTTTATCAGGACTTTTATAATTGTTACTGGATTTGGTCGTTTATCAAATAAAATATTTGAACCAAGTCAGAATCATAATTTTGGTGGGGGAAAATAGCGTTAACATTATAAAAATTTATCACTTTTTTTAAAAACTTTGTTTATACGCCTACAGATATGTTAGAATAGCATTTAAACACATTTTATGCTCTACCAAAAGTCCAATTTATCAAAAAATGTGATATTATGTGGGCGTAATAAACAATTTACCAGATCCACAATCCACAAATTGATAGAAATTGAAATTGTAAAAAAATCATGAAAAAAAGATCAACAGCTTTTATTTTATTAAATGATCTAAGGCAATATCATACCATTTGGACCAAAATTTGTATTTAATATGTTTAACAATAAAGTGGTAAATTAGAAATCAGTGTTTTACTCAAAATCTTTAGTTTTATATTTTATTTCGTAGTACTCGACCATTTCTGTATGTTTTGGAAGGGCAGACTTCTCCATTTTGAAATTTCTGATACCAATGTCCAACCCGTTATTTTCAAAAACAAAGGGAAAAGAAAACAAACAATTTAAGGGGGATGTTTTGGGAGGTGGGATTATCAACCAATATAGTCATGAAACTTGCATACTGTTTATATTTTTTGTTATATTTTCGGCAAATCATATGGTAACAGTACAAAGACAGAGGGAAAAACAACACCCAAAGAAGAAAGATTTTGTTGTAACGTTGCAAAGGAGGTTGCGTGCCAAAACCAAATTTCAAGATTATCCATCACAATTTAAATGTTACAAAATCCAATCAATGTAGTAAATGACGATAAATTCAACGTAAAAAAAGTAGCTTGGTGGAATAATATTGCATTAAAGTTTCTTTGCAATACAGGTCTAAAGTTATCTTGGAAATGGCAGCAACAAAATTATCTTTTCTAGATGTCGTTTTTCTTTGTTATTTTCCCGGCACATTATGGCTATTATTTCTTTCCGAAAACAGTAGGGGATACCGGGGTGAACTGGGAAGCGGGAGAAGTGGGATACCTCCTATATCTAGAAAATTGTTATGCCAATCAGCTTACTGGTCTTATCCCCTGATTGGCCTTTCGTATCAGAGTAAAAGCACATGGAAACAACTTCGCAAGAACTCTGCTGGTAAGTATAATTTTGAAGAAAAAAAATTCACCCTTTTTGCTGTCAATGTGAATTTCTTTTTGAATTCATTCTTATAACTTTAGCAGACACTTAGCATGCTATATCTAGGCTTTGTCAGTCCTAATAATTTTCATTCAAAGTTTTTGCAAAAATGTGCACATTTGCGGCTAAATTTTATTTTTCTTGAAAAGGGACATTCAGATCTTTTTAAACAATTTATAATTCCATAGGCCTTCCAATTTTAGAATGAAAATATGATAACTTGAACTTTAGCATTAACAAATATTTATCATTAATTAATATTATCATTAATATTTTATCATTGCATGTAAAGAAAAGAAAAGTAACCCATATTCCATCGAGGGATACCAAATTATACATGTGTTGTAGGGAATGATCGACTGAAAACAAGGCACAAAAGTTTATTTGTAATATCGATTACATGTACATGACATCTTCCTCCATGCATGTGCTATGACTAGCTCTGATGTTTTTCAACATCCAACCAATTTGCAAGTTGAAGTCTTAGGACATGTACACACCCAGAAGGAAAAACCAGTTGAGACCAGTAAGAAATTCCAACTGGTTCCAGTTGAGTTATACTGGAACCAGTTAAATCTAACTGGTTCCAGTTGATTGTAACTGGTCTCTTAGCCCCTATCGAGTAGCACTTTGCAGAAATTGACCCACACCAGTTCTAAATTCCAGTACACCCGTTGGTAACTGGTGTGTGAGTTTTATTTCCAGTAAGACCAGTTGGACTTTTTTTTTTTTTTTTTTTTTTTATAATGATTTTATTAGTTCATTTTGAGATTTTATGTAGACTAGATCCATTTTTCATTTTTCATTTTTCATTTTTTTTTTCATTTAAAAAAAATATATTTATTAATCTTCTTTTCTTTTTTCTTTTCTTTTTTTTTTGGTTGGGGAGGGGTGTTGAATGTATGCCACTTGTTTAAATTAGATAAAGGCAATATATATATAGGCCCTATCCCATCATAATGTTTAAGCCAATCAGCAGAGAGTATTTTTGAAATACCAGCATTACATCATATCACACTGCACTCAGCTCAGTTTGGCGCATTTTTCTCTCAAGTCTCAGTCTCACAAGCGGTATGTTAGATGTTACCAGTTTACAGCTAATTTCCCTGTAAATATCCTGTTGATTGATGGAATGTAGATCTTGGATAAGTTATCAAGGTAAGAAATCATAAATTGAATAGTAGTATCCCATGTTAAGTAAAAACAAATAAGAAATAAATGATCCATCTATCGGTGAATCTCACATGTGTATTGCATGTGCCCACATATAGTTTTTTATGTGGGTGTTTCTAACATGTTGCAGAATGCAGCCTCGATGCCGTTGGCCAATATGACTTATTAATATGGTTTTGTAGTATATTCGTGTGTGTCTCTGAATATATAATGATTTTACAAAGTGTTACTTTGAAAAGTTTAAATAATAATATCGAGTAAATATTGCAATTTGTGAAAATCGATCAGTTTTTTCTTACTGAATTGATTTTTTTGTAGAACATTTCTCTGTTTCTCCTCTATTAGTTGATGAGTTGAGCTAACAAGAGGCCAAGCTCAACATGATAATCAGACAAATCAGAGATACTTATATTTAACGAAAAGAAATGTTCAGTGGCGGATCCAGGATTTCAGGATGGGGGGGGGGGGGCACCGGCAAAATTTTCAAATTTTAACAAACTACTAGTAGTACGGTCAATGAGTTTTTGTGGTTATCAAATTATAAATTATAGGGGGCGCGCGTCCCCTGCGCCCCCGCCTAAATCTACCACTGAATGTTTGATTGGTTTTGCTGGCACGCGTCATTCAATTTTGAATATTTAGATTCTACGCCAGTGTGGTGGTCACAACAGGTTGTACATGTATGTGCAACGTGCAACTGTCTACGACGGATTTCTTCGAGTTAGAATTCTAGTTTCTTTTCAGATACACACATTGCACGTACGACATGCAGGAGGTTAAATTACAAATTGGCCCACGACAGCTATAGGCCTATGCAAGGCAGCTATGTTATACGGTGGTC
>CALNVZ010003047.1:306657-319894 GCA_940671915.1 Paracentrotus lividus
CCCTGTTACTTAGAGCATCGACATCGGTTACACTTTCTACTCATTCTGCAACTCGGGCGACTCACCGTCTCGTGATTTTCAAGTTCTATCTTTTGGTCTTCTATTCTCGAGCGAAACGCACATCGCGCGTCAAGTCATCGCTCGACGTTTTTAATGGACTATCTTCATTGAACATGAACTCATCTCATCTTTACTTCCGGTTAATAGGGCCTACCATCAATTAACATTAACTTTTGGCTTTGCTGTTTTCAAACTGCAACTCATTTTTGTATCTTATCGTCTTCAATTCTCGAGCGAAACGCCCAGCGCGCGTCAAGTCATCGCTCGACGTTTTTAATGGACTATCTTCATTGAACTTGAACTCATCTTCACTTCAGGTTAATACCATCAATTAACCTGAACTTTTGGCTTTGCTGTTCTTCAAATTGCAACTCATTTTTCTAGCTTATCGTCTTCAATTCTCGAGCGAAACGCCCATCGCGCGTCAAGTCATCGTTTAACGTTTTTAATGGACTATCTTCATTGAACTCATCTCATCTTCACTTCAGGTTAATACCATCAATTAGCCTGACCTTTTGGCTTTGCTGTTGTTCAAACTGCAACTCATTTTTCTATCTTGTTGTCTTTAATTCTCGAGTGTAACGCCAATCGCGCGTCAAGTCATCGCTCGACGTTTTTAATGGACTATCTCCATTGAACTCATCTCATCTTCACTTCAGGTTAATACCATCAATTAACCTGAAGTTTTGGCTTTGCTGTTCTTCAAACTGCAACTCATTTTTTTATCTTATCGTCTTCAATTCTCGAGCGAAACGCCCATCGCGCGTCAAGTCATCGCTCGACGTTTTTTTTTTTTTTTTTTTACCGACATCACTTCAGAGTTCAGTCTTCAGAACTTGAACTTTAATCTTCATTCTTCCACTACCAGTTCGAGAGCCAGCTCCTCCGGATACAGTCTACTCTGGATTTCGTGAGTTAGGCGCATCGTCCTCGTCATCACTAATCGTCATCAACTTTAGTTATTCATCTTCATTTTCATCTCGCTATTTCTTCATCATTATCTGCCCATCGTGTGATTTCGTTGTGGATCTTTCATTCAGGAACATTTTCTCGACTCAGTTTATCAATTCAATTTATCTTGCATAGTTTAGTGGCGGTCTTTGGGAATATAAATAGACCTCACTGTTATTATTGTCATACATTGTCATTTTATTTCATATAACAGCAGCGGTCTTTCGCTGTATAGACCTAGTTTATCTTCATTGGTATTAATATCTTTGTAACCAGTTGCATGTCTGGATTATTTTCATCTCATATCTAAATTCTTTTATTTGATGCACAACCACGATCTTTTGAATTGCATTTCTTTTCAAAATAAAAACGGAAAAGGAACTTAAAGAAATTTTGTATCAAACTGTCTATGCTATTATCTTTGTCAGTATCTTACCCTACTTTAACCTCCAAAACCATACCCGGTCATTTCTGAAACATAAAGGCTCAAAAATGAAATTTGAGAAGATGGGGATTATCAGTGAATAGAATCATGAAACATGTTTCAAATTTCTTGGAATATGTTTTCTGGTTCTGTTTATACCTTTTTGAAAATTAATGCTCACAAAAAGATACAAGTACAACGGTAAAGTAATAAAAAAAAACCAACAACAACACCCAGACAAGAAATATTATTTTGCGCCGTTGCTATGGAGGATGCCCACTAAATTACAAATCACGATTAACGAGCAAAATATATAATAAAAGTGGAAAAATTCGAGTGCTACAGAAATTAAATATAATTATCTGTTATAAGAAATTACGTTTTTTTATTTTTTTTATTGGTCTTCTTTTTTTTTAACTTTTCAATTGTATCTGTATATTTTCGTGACTAATTATCTGGAAAAAGTTATAAACAAAACCTGAAAATAGTTTTCGGAAAAATTTGGAACACGTTTCCTGACTTTATTCTCTGACATTCCCCATCTTTCAGAATTTATTTTTTGGGGGGCCATTGTTCTTTTTCCCCCCACTTTTGTTTAAGAAATTACAGGGTCTGATCTTCCAGTGCTGAAAGGAATAAAAAGGGATGATATTCATGATGATGATATTGATAATGACGATGATCATGATAATAATGATATTGACAATACTCATGTTGTTGTTGATGATGGTGATGATGAAGACATTCTTGATGATGATTTTGATAATGATGTTGATGAATATTCATGTTGATGATAATAATGATGAAGATACATTGTTAAGATTAGTCATAATGATTTTGATGATGATGAAGACATTCTTGAAGATGATTTTCATAATGATGGTGATGAATATTCATGTTGTTGATAATGATAATGATAAAGATACATTTGATGATCGATGTTGAGATTAGTCATAATGATTATGATGATGATGTAGACATTCCTGAAGATGATTTTGATAATGATGGTGATGAATATTCAAGTTGATGATAATGATAATGATAAAGATAATAATAATAATAGTTACATTTATATAGCGCTTAATACATATATCCACCTTGGTGTTTCTAAGATACATTTGATGATTGATATTGAGATTAGTCGTAATGATTATGACAGTGGCGGATCAAGGATGTCATGAGAAAAGGGGGGGGGGCAAAATTGGAATTTCAGATTTTAGTACACCGAATTTTTTTCTCCGTCACACCAGGCGAGCAAATAGGTGTACATTAAAAAAAAATCACGTTAACACTGGCCTTGCGATAAGCGGGATGGGGGGGGGGGGGTGTGGTAGGTATTAATTTTTCAGCCTTTCGGCCCATCAAAAAGAGCATCAATTTTCGGCCATAGGGGTAAGATTCATTTGATTAAATCGGACCTGTCTCTATTTTTTGTTTTTCTAGGGGCCGGGGGGGGGGGGGGGGGGGGGGGGGGCAGGTCCGCTCGGCCCCCTCCCAGTGAATCCACGTCTGTATGATGATGAAGGTGGTTACATTCTTGATAATGATGATATTGATAATGCTGATGGTCATCATGATAATGATGATAAGGATATTCATGATGGTGATGGCATCATTGATATGATCATTGTTCGCAATAATTATGATGATGATGATGATGACAATGGAGACATTCTTCATGATGGTGATGATGATGGTGGTCATCATGATAATGATAATGAGAATGTTCATAATGGTGATGACATCATGATGATGTACAATGATGAGATTAATCGCAATGATTAGGACTATGATAATGAAGACATTATTGGTGATGATGATGATTTTAATGCTGTTGGTTGACGATGGTGACGGACGATGTTGAGAATAATCGCAATGAGTATAATTGGGATGGTTGTTATCTTCCTGCCCCATCAGATTTCCCACAATGACAACCATTAGTGGGGCTGCGTAATAACGGGGGGGGGAGGGGGAGGGGGGGTGGGGGGGGGGGTGGGCAATGGGCTGGGTACGTGAGCTTGCAAAGTCTCGCAACTTTTCCCTAAAAAAAAAAGCTTTAAACTTGTGTAACATGAGCTTGGCAATCGCATAATTTTATCGAACAAATTGAAACAAGAATTTTGCTTGAAAATTATATGTTTTCGTTCAATTATTTTTTCGGCTCGCTTTTTGTGCTCACATGTCTTATTCAAGGACAAAAAAAAAATGATCCAAAAGTGCCTAAAAAAAAGCTAAGTTATTGTGTCAATACTAAATTTCAGATAGCGCTTCGCGCTCGCATGTTTTATTTAGGGGAATTTTTAAACCACTGCTCTCAGATCATTTTCATGGCAGAGATATTGCGACTGCTTCTGATATAATATGTCTCTCTCTCTTTGAACCATTAAACCCAGACATTGACCTTCGAGACCTATGACCTTTGAACGCACTTCCCCAATATCTTTATATGTTAATATGGGCGCGGCTCGTTGCTCCGAAGCTTCGTTTGTCCGAAGGTTCATTCGTCCGAAATTGAAATAGAGTTCGTTCGTCCGAAAATGAAATTGGGTTTGTTCATCCTGAATGAAATGGGGTTTATTCGTCCGAAAGTAAATTAGGGTTCGAAGATCCAAAAGTGGAATAGGGTTCGAAGATCCGAAAATGAAATAATGTTTATTCATCCAAAAATGAAATGAGGTTCATTCGTTCGAAAATGGAATGCGTTTCATTCGTCTGAAAAAAAAAGAAAGAAATAGGATTTTTTCATCCTAAATGAAATGGGGTTTATTCGTCCGAAAGTAAATTAGGGTTCGAAGATCCGAAAATGAAATAATGTTTATTCGCCCGAAAATGAAATAGGGTTCATTCGTCCACTCGTAATTTATCATTTAGCCACTTTCTACGATTTCTCAAAGGCAACTTCCCAGTCAAAACCTGTAAAACCTCCAAGGAAACATTGTGTAATTGTGCCTATGATAATTTTAAGGCTCTGTATTGGATTGCGTCAACTTTTCTTTGCCTAAGATTCACAAGCAGAACATTTCTCTTCAGTTGTCTTCATACACAGGATCAGTCCTATTTACCTTCCTCAAAATCTCATACTTTATGTGGGACCTAGTGCCGCAAAGTAAGAATCTTTGGAATTGATCTTCGGCTCCGAAAGAGATTGAAGAGCGCCATCCAAAGCTCAGCCACCAACAAACCAACCATCATATTTATTTCCCGAGGGAGTGCCGGTGACACAGCATGATAAATTTATTCTTTCCTTGCATTTGTCAATGATAGAGTTTATATGGACGGACTAAGTAAAATAATATTGTTAATTTACTATAAAATCTCTCTCCAATGAATTTATACTCTTCTAATAACGGTAACTAATGTCCTTATATTCGAAGAATATCTATAGTTTGTTTGTTAGAAAACATTAACAACGCCGATTTCGGTAGAGGAATCCCAAAGAGAAAAAAAATAGCAAAAAGGGAGCATAATTAAATGTGGTATTAGAACTTTTTTTTTCAAAGTGATCCCGGGAAGGATTGGAGATGATGTCCGAGGTCGCCAGTACCACGTGGTGTAAAATTGGGAGAGGTGCATTGACGAGGGGAAAAGGCCAAAGCTAACCAAAATATTTTAACTTTATGGCGGACAGTGTACAATATCAACCTGACCATTTACTATTGGTTTTATAATGTTGGATGTAAGAGTAATTGTGAAGGATACATGTATATTAATTACACTGCTGCTCATAAAGGTTGGATATTTTTTATGTGTGTGTGTGCTCCAGCAACATCTTTTTGCTCCGGCTTTAATTTCTTGACATTGTTTGTACCCGCATTCACTTTTCGGGTCCCCTGCTATATCTTGGATGTTCCCTCAACCATTCCCGGGAATGAAAAGTAAAAAAAAAAGTTAGTAAAACCCCACAATGCCATTTTTGTTCTTATTTGGGGCCCTTTTTGTTTACCCAACTGACCAAGCCCCCCCCCTTCGTCCTACCACTGCGAAACGAGTCTGAATTGTAAGGTTGATATTGATCTTTACCTAAAATTAAGGTTTAAGGTCACAGATATTGGTCTCTTGCCTAGGGCAGGGGTTGAAGTAAAAAGTGAAATCGTGAAAAATCTTTTTGCTCCGGCTTTAATTTCTTGAAATTGTTTGCACCCGCTTTCACTTTTCGGGAGGCTTGTTATATCCTGGACGTCCCCTCAACCATTCCCGTGGAATGAGAAATAAAAAGAAGTTTGTCAACCCCCTCAATGCCCATTTTTTTCTCATTTTGGGGCCCCTTTTTGTTTATCCAGCTGACCAAGGCCCCCTTCGTCCTACCACCGTGAAACGAGTCTGAATTGTAAGGTTGCTATTGTTCTTTACCTTAAAGGGAATCTAGTGAAGTGGGAAGTTGTGGGAAAGATGAAGAAAATTATTGTGAGCTTTCCTGTTATTTTCATGATATTAGGAAAAGTATCATAATGAAAAGCTCCGTAAGAAAATATTGCTCTTCTAATGCAATAATAGTCACAATATGATCCAAAATATACCACACATTTGACATGTTTGGGTCCCGAACATTTTGTGTTGCCCCATAAATGAATTTTTGTGTAAGTGCATGTGACTCAAAGCTGAATTGAATTGCAGTGGCGGATTTAGGGGGACCGAGGGGGCCGCGGCCCACCCCCCCCCCCCTATTTGCGCCGCAAAAAAAAAAAAAGAAGGGAAAGAAGAGAAAAAGAGGAGAAAAAGAAGGGGAAAGGGAAGAAGGTATAAGATAAAAGAGAGAGAGAAGACGAAAAGTAAAAACAGTAAGAAAAAAATAGAGAGGAAAATTAAAGTAGGACAAAGTTTCGAGCTCGTACTTCGCGCTCGCATTATCTGATTAAATCGTATTTATGAGGATTACGAAAGTGCTTACAATTCAAGCTGTCGCTCTTCGCTCGGATTACTTTGTTTAGTAAATCAAGTAGGCCTATCCATACCCACCCCCAAGAAAAACGAACAAACAAAAACAAAAGTACATGGAATGACCCATTTTAGTCAATATACAGAATTTTCAACTTGCGCTTTGCGCTCGACTTATCTACTTGATGAGGTAGTAAAATATATCCTGTTTGTGTGCACATAGCGCTTAAAATATAAAGGTCTGTGGTCAATATACCAAAATATTTCAGCTTGCGCTTTGCGCTTACATTATTTGTTTAATGAGATAAGTGTCCTTTTTCATGAGCATAGCACAACAAAAAACTTTAAGATAATGTATTGTTTTCAATTTGATATACCGACAACGTTCAGATCGCGCTTCGCGCTCGCTTTATTTTTCATAGGTATATAAGGATTTTCAGAAGGATGAAAAAAAAAAAACAACAATATTGTCTTGTTTTCAGGTTTAACATATAAAAAAATGCTCGCGCTTCGCGCTCATTTTGTTTACTTAAATTATAATTATAATTATTATTATCCTCTTGAGCACAGCACAAAAAGTGCTTAAAATGCACTGTTTTCGAGTTTTAATTATATATATATATAAAAAATAGCTCGCATTGTTTAATACATAATTAGATATATATCTTCCTTATAAACATAGCATAAAAACGCTTAAAAATGCACTGTATTCAGGTTGACATATCTAAAATTTCAGCTCACGCTTCGCGCTCGCATTGTTTAATGAAAAAAGTATCTTCTTAAAAAGCATAGCACAAAAAAATCCAATGCAGTGTTTTTAGGTTGATATATCTAAAATTTCGCATTCTTTAGTGAGATAATATGTATCTTCCTCACAAACATATCATGAAAACGTTTAATAATGCACTGTTTTCAGGTTGATATAATAAAAAATTTTCGGCTCGCGCTTCGCGCTCGCATTATTTAATGAGATAACTATCTTTCTAAAAAGCATAGGACAAAAGAAAAACTTTAAATGCACTTTTTTCACGTTGAAATATCAAAAAAATATTTTTTTATGAGCTTAAAAACGCTTAAAATTCAATGTTTTCAGGTTGATATAGCAAAAATTTTCGGCTCGCGCTTCGCGCTCGCCTTACTGATTTAATACATTGGCTTGTTCATTAAAAAAAAATCATGGTTAACATTAAGTGTCCATAGGCCTATAACAGCCACCCCCCCCCGGCGCTTAGCTTTTCAAACCGCTGATCAAGGGAAATTTGGGTGAAAAAAATTCCAGCCCCCCCCCCCTTTTGGCGAATGCTGGATCCGCCCCTGGAATTGGGTTAATTTCTTATCATTTTGGCGATTCCAAACCTTCACAACACAAAATAATGCTTAGGTGAAATGTTATCAACCTCTCCAAAATCACTTTTAGACAGTGTCTTCCACCGTATCAGGACAACTCCCCTGGGGACAACTCCCCCGGAGGACAGCTCCCCCGCAGGACAACTCCTCCGCAGGACAACTCCCCCGCCTGCCACATTTCTCCCCTGAGAACAGGTCCCCGATGAAAACTCCCCGGAGGACAAGTCCCACAGAGGACATATCCCCCGAGTACAACTCCCCCGGAGGACAACTCACCCGGAGGACAACTCCCCCGGAGGACAACTCCCCGGAGGACAACCCCCCCCCCCCCGAGGACAATTCACCCGCAGGACAACTCCCCCGCAGGACAAGTCCCCGGAGACAACTCAACCTCTCCGGATAACAGATCCACATGGACTCGTTATTTTTTGCTCCATTTGCGATTTTTTTTTTTTTTTTTTTTTTTTTTTTTTTTTTTTTTTTTTTTAATTAATTTATTTATTTTTAAAAACCGAAATAGCCATTCATGTAAATACACAATTTTTGGTAATTTTTGTTTTTTCCGGGGAAGGGTGTTAATAAGTTTGGCAGCTGTAGAAGCGCACTGCTATTGGAAACCGAATCTAATTGTCAAGAGAGAGAGAGAGAGAGAGATATCAACTTCAATCTTAAATCACCATAGGAAGATGATCTGATTAGATTTTAGAGTATGTCAGGCCCGTAACTAGGATTTTTGCGGGGGTTCGAAATTTGAAAAAAATGATCCTTTTGAAGCGGATCCTTTTTTAAGCGCGAAGCGCGAGCCGAAAAAATTTGACTAAAATGACCCGAAGCGGTATATTTTTTTACTTTTTATGGGTTTTTTTTTGTTGTTGTTATCTTTTACAAACGTGACGACCACCTTTCTTTCAGCAAAAAAAAAAAAAAAAAAAAAAAAAAAAAAAGGGATTTTCGAGCGCAAAGCGTCAAGTGGACAACTTCTATATTCACACCTCCTTATTATACAAAAATACATGTACATAATTTGATACAAGGGTTTTGTTTTGTTTTGTCTTGTTTCAGCAAATGTTTTAGAATTACATGTATAAATGTTTTCATGGGATATGTTGACGGAAATACTGAAAAATTGGTTGATATTCCGAGATGTTTTAATTTTCATCTACTTCTGGAGTTATTTTCATACCAACACTAGTTGCAATAACACCCTATTACGATAGCGAACACACGGCATGAATGCAAAGATGTGCAAGTGCATACTTATGAACACACAACATTCAGATATGAATATTCGGTTTGATTTGGATAAAATTATGTAAAACAACTGTCTGTAAAATCGTAAAGCCAATGACAATGATTGTATTACATTATTCCTTGTAAAACTGACAAAACAGGAGATGATGTTTGAATTGATTTTTGTGAATTTCTTGTTTGATAAATAAAAATTGTGTTCTCGTTTAAACTTTTGCGCCCGTTCTAATTTGTTTATGGTGTGATCAATTATTAATTAAAGCTTAATTATCGTGGCTAGCCCCCCCCCCCCTCAATTGCTGAAGACGACTAGAGATATGTAGGCCAACTCGCCCTTCGTGCTCTTTTCTACTCCGGTAGCTTCATATCTAAGTTCCCAATTTAGTATCCTTCCTTTTTGCAACATTTCTTTTACTTCTTGCATTTTCATTAATTTTCCTTTTCTGAGGGTCACATTTCGGTGGGGTACCTCTGAATCTGCCAAACCTAACAACCTTTTGTGGGAAGGAGTAGCCATTCATAGATTGAAAAGAGTGGTTCCAATGGATGATTAGCAATTAAACAAACATTCCCATTCCCGCTTGTCATTACAGAAGGGTAACTCCATGCGAAAAGTACTGTAATGATTATAACAGGAAGAAAAACCAAGGGGTTGGCATAAAATCAATATATATATTATAAAGCATTTAAAGTGAGGGGAGATGTCATCCGGAGGAGTTGTCCTCCGGGTAGATGTCCTGCAGGGGAGTTGTCCTGCGGGGGAGTTGTCCTCCAGGGGAGCTGTCCTCCGGGGGAGCTGTCCTCCGGGGGAGATGTCCTGCGGGGAGTTGTCCTCCAGGGGAGTTGTCCTGGGGGAGCTGTCCTCCGGGGGACCTGTCCTCCGGGGGAGTTGCCCTCCGGGGGAGCTGTCCTCCGGGGGAGTTGTCCTCCGGGGGAGCTGTCCTCCGGGAGTTGTCCCCGGGGGAGTTGTCCTCCGGGGGAGCTGTCCTAGAACCGTCTTCCACATTTCAATGTCATGACCGGAACACAAATTTCACTTTAAATTAAGGTTTCAGGTCACAGACTTTGGTCTCTTGCCTAGGGGACGGGTTGAAGTAAAAAGTGAAATCGGTGAAAAACTGATTTACTGTATCCTACATTTATGATAAAAACATAATAAATACAAAACAACCATGAACCAATAATTACAATTTTCTTAATGACAAGGTTGTAAATAGTAACTATATAGTCTATTTACATTGTATTTTTTGTTTGGCTGAGATATCTACAATACATTTTTGGGAAGATAGAAATTTCCATGTTGTAAAAATGATTAAAATCAATTTTGAACCCTAATCGAAATAAACTTTGACCCTTCCCCTGTATAACAACCCAATCTGGTAAGCACCCGTTATTCCGAAGGTTCGTAATTCCGAAGGATCTTTATTCCGAAGATTCGTTATTCCGAAGGTTCGTCATTCAGAAGGTTCGTTATTCCGAAGGTTTGTGATTCCGAAAACGAAATAGGGTTCGTCATTCCGAAGGTTCGTCATTCCGAAAACGAAATAAGGTTCGTTATTCCGAAGGTTCGTCATTCCGAAAACGAAATAAGGTTCGTTACTCCGAAGGTTCGTCATTCCGAAAACGAAAAAGGGTTCGTTGTTCCGAAGGTTTGTCATTGCGGGGAGGGGTGTCATTATTTTAGGGGTATAGGGGGCTAGCGGGGACTAATGCCTCACACATTATATAAGTGTATGTACTGATGTGTTGGCTCAGTGGATAGAGCGTCTGCCTATACAAGGGTTGTGAAGTCGATACCAGGTGGCGTTAACTAAAAGTGTGAAACCCCCACTTTTATGCATAAAATGCTCTGCGGATTCTTAAATATGCCTATCTACCTGATGGACAAAATGTTCCTGAGCTAAATTATGAAGTGCAGAAAAACCCCACATTTTCAGAGAGGTGTGTGCAATATTTTCGCTGGCGCTAGCATATAGACCGCGGTGCGTTTTTAAAAGAATTTGGGGCAGGAATGGCCGGGGGGGGGGAGGTACAAAGTTGATTCGCTGAACACACGGAAAACTATATAATCTTTTTCGCATTTTTGTAAGTGTCTACAGATAGAATTGGAGGGGCTACAGCCCCCCCCCCGCTTATCCTTCATCCCTGGTTTCAAAGAGAGTTACAATAAAAAATGAAATTATGAGTCATTTAATAAGAGCTTTTCCTTTCGGCTTCATGCTCGCATATCAAATTCAAGGGAGGTGAATATCATCTTGTTAGTTAGGAATATAAAAAAAAAAGCAAATGTGCTTTAAATGCACAGCCTCCATGTAATTAAAAAAAATGTAAGCAAAATTTTCGGCTCGCGCTTCGCGCTCGCCATGTCCACTTGACCTCCCGTTTGATAGGCCGAATTATATATAGGTTAAAAAGAAATGTGCTACAAATTCACAGCATTCATATGATTTTGTGTTTTTCTTCGCCCCGCATCTTTTGGACTTTGGTCATCTGTGTGTGGATGAATATTGAAAGTAGAAATGAGGCAAAATATGCCTGAAATACAAGGCAAAGTTCACGTTTTTAGAAAGGGAGGTGATCATTAACTTGTTAAGGAATTAAAAGAAAATAGAAATATATAAGAGACAAACTGTGCATATAACATACCACATTCAGGCCATTAAACAGCAAAATTTTCCGGCTCGCGCTTTGCGTTCGCAAGTTCAATCCTTGCGAAAAGTCTGCTTTTCACATTTTTAAACCCTTATAAAAAAATCCTTATTACGGATCTGTAAAAATAAGAGGGAAAAAAGTAAAAAAATACACTACTTTAAGGTCATTATAAGCCAAAATTTTCGGCTCGCGCTTCGCGCTCGTAGAGTTTTCGTAAAAAGTCCCATTGACTGATTCCTGACTCCAAAAGTGAAGTAATATAATGTTAAATTTCCCGCTCACGCTTCTTGTTCACAACATATTTTGCTAAAAGGGATGTTATTATCACCTCGTAGAGGAATTAAAAGGAAAATCATGACTTAAATAAACTGACTTCGGGTAGTTATGAGCCAAAATTTTCGGCTCGCGCTTCGCGCTCGCAAGGTTTGCTGTTTAAGAAAAGGTCCACTTTTCAATTTTCGAACCCCCCGGAAAAATCCTAGTTACGGGCCTGAAGCCTATGATCACCCATTTGAAAAAATTCTTAAACTCCCCTGGTAACGATAGATCAACCCCTTTCCACCCTCATAACAATAATTGAACACTTAAAGGTGATACCCTTTCCCCTCCAACACGCCTGCCCTCCAGTTTTCCCGGCTTCGCCACAGATTATTTCAGTTTTGGACTAATTACAAAACTTATTTTATTTTCGGATTAACGAACCTTCGGAATGACGAGCCCTATTTCGTTTTCGGAATTACGACCCTTCGGAATGACGAACCCTATTTCGTTTTCGGAATGACGAACCTTCGGAATGACGAACCCTATTTCGTTTTCGGAATGACGAACCCTTTTTCGTTTTCGGAATGACGAACCTTCGGAATAACAAACCTTCGGAATAACGCCACAAATGTTCGGATTAACGAACCCTTTTTTATTTTCGGATAAACGAACATCGAGGTATAGGCATTTTACGTGTTTCGGAATGACGAACCTTCGGAATAATGGACCATCGGAATAACGAACCTTCGGAATTACGAAGTGTAACCATAAATCTAAGTCTGTGACCATACATCTAGTTTTAACTCAAAGAACATAAACAATCCTATATATCTCCGACGCGTTTCGTGAGGGTAAGACTATGGGGGCCTTAGTCAGCCGGGTAAACAAAAAAAGGGGGGCCCCAAAATGAGAAAAACAATGGCAAAAATAGGTTTTGTAGGGGTTGACAAACTTTTTTATTCAAATGCCCAGGAATAGCTTTAGGGGGAACGGCCAAGATATAGCACAGGTATCGAAAACTGAGAGTATGGACAAACAAATTCTAGAAATTAAAGCCCGAGCAACATGATGTGGCTGGAGCACACACACACAAAAATATCCAACCTTTATGAGCAACAATGTACAACAATATTTAATTGATTTGATTCGCTTTATTTTTCAAGCTAAGCACATGATTCAAATAAGTTTGACAGGATAACCCACGACAGCTCGAGAGCTTATTTACATTGGGGTCCACATATCACTATATCTCCGATATCTCCACATATCTCCTCCTTCATGCGATGATGAGGGGAGAAAACAGATTCTCGGTCTTTATCAGTATGAGCCATCTTTGATTCCCCGATTATAACTAATAACTGATATTCATTACCATGATTATTACATTGCATTTGTTTTTCATGTAGCATGCTATATCAT
>CALNVZ010003048.1:0-13454 GCA_940671915.1 Paracentrotus lividus
AGCTGCTATTTTTAAAGATTGTATCTAACAATATGGATAAGGTTATGACAGATAAAATAGGATATGGAAAGATTTTAATCATTTTTATTTTCATATCTGCTAATCGTTTTTTTTTTTTTTTTTTTTTTTTCTGTGGCAATGGTAGAGGAGGGTGTTTCCATTACCTGCTACCTGCTCACTTCATTTTGCTATACACCTTTTCATATTTGGACTCGACCATTTATCCCGCGTTCTGTGATTGGCTATTTTGCTTCATGAAATATATATAGGCCTATCGCCACGTACCTTAATCCTGAATAAATGTATTGCATAAGAAGGAATGTAATTTTGTGTGCGTGTACTCTGGGTGGCGAAAACGTCACGCGAAAATACGATATACGAACTCGTAGGATTTTTACTGCCAAATCCTTGATCGTAAACGCTTTTCTTCTCTTTATTCTATCATTTATCATTTTCATCATTATCCTGTTAATATAAGGGCCGTCTAGATGCTTTCGATCGTTCTTAAATGTTGATTTCGGAGACGTACATAGGTACTACAAAATACCAAGGCTTGTTGTCTTGAGAAGCGACCGCGCAGTGAGCAGCGTCACACGGAAAAAAGTCTACCATTCGCTTTTACAGAAATAGAAACAATGGTTTTGGATTGTGGCGCTCTGATTAGCTACTGTAGCTAACGCCCCCGAGGAGCTCCCCTCCCGGTTGGTGATGATTTGAAGTGCCGTTGACCGTAATCTGAACACGCGATTCAGCTTGTTCCCGATAAAGACGCTCTTGTCGGCGCGCTGTCAATCATAACCAATTGGACCATTTTCGCAAGAAAAACTGCAAGACTCGACTTCAAAACGGTTGGGCGTAGACCACTCTTCCAAAATTTTTTTAAGAATAAAGAATAGAAATATAAAAAGGAACTTCTAACGAATCCACTGTCGCGACGTACGCCCAATATTTCAAAACGCATCAAGAAATGAGGACTACCAAAAAAATAAATGACAAATCTAAATTTTATCGGGGGGGAGACTATTGTTCAATTGGAAGGCACAATGGTCGTGGTAATTTCATATGCTAATTCGGATCCATTCGAGGTCGTATGCATAAATTACTTATTATGACGAACTTCTTCCGTGCGTCACGAGTCTTCATTTGAAAGTCGTGAGGTTCAAATCCGAAAAAACCGACGGATTTTCATATTCTCTTGTTATCTTTCGTGTTCTTTACAATCTCTTCTGGTCTCTGCTTGAGTCTTGATTCTGTACCAGAGTGTGACTCGTCATATTCACTTCAAGTTGAAAACAACCGAAACAACCTACACAAATATAAAGACTCTATTTTTCTTTAAAGATTGTAATCAGTGTAGCCTAAAGTGGCAGATACAACGATTTTCATAGAGAGTATAGCCCTATGGGAACCACTATTTTTTCACACCTCCCCCCAAAAAAAAAAATAAGAAGAAGAATAAATTATTAAAAAAAAAAAATAAAAAAATAGTTCACCACCATTTCTAAACTTTCAGTGGATTTTTTTTTTTTTTTTTTTGGTCAGCACTAAATTACGACTTTCTCTAAAAGCGCATTTATTTAATATACTCTACATAATAATTATTAATTATGTAATTAATTCATACTCATTCACCATATGAATAGTAAATTATCACTTTGTTATGACTATCGTATATTTTTTAATTTTTTTTTTTTCTTTGAGTGCAATCAATAATCATTAATTATGCCTCGGCTCAAATTCAATTGATGGCTCGAACTTGTTCTTTAAAACGTGTGATAACGAGAATAAAAAAACATGTAACTATTCTGCGGTTATCAACACCGTTTAAAGAAGCAGTTCGAGCCGTCAATTGAATTTGAGCGAGCATAATTAATTGATTATTGATTGCACTCCAAAAGAAAAGAAAAAAATTAAAAAATATACGATAGTCATAACCAGTTGATAATACTATCATATGAGTGTAATGATATGATAGATTACAATAATAATATTATTATTAGTATATAAATAATGGCTTTTTTATGAGAAAGTCGTAATGTGGTGACGCAAAAAAAAAAAATCCACTGGAAAGTTAGAATAATGGTGGTGAATCTAATTTTTTATTTATTTTTTTATTTTAAAATAATTTATTTCTTTTTTTTTTTTTTTTTGGGGGGGGGGGGGGTGTGGAAAAAAAATAGTGGGTTCCCAATAGGGCTAACTCTCTAGAAAATCTTGTATCTGCCACTTAGGCTACACTGATCTTTAAGAAAAAAAAAAAAATCTTTTATTTTTAGGTTGTTTTTCTGTTTTTCAATAAGTGAATGACAGTCAATGACTGTCAGAAAATCAACTCAAGAAGAAGAAAGAGGAAAAAAAAAAAAAAAATCCGTCGGTTTTCGAATTAGAACTCGACGCTTTTCAATGAAAGCTCGTGACGAAGCTGCTCACTGCGCTGTCGCTTCTTAACAACAAACCTTGGTATTTTGAGTAAATGTACGTCTCACGAAATAACATTTAAAGAACGATCGAAAGCATCTGACGGCCTTAATTATTGAACAGATAAATGATGAAAATGATAAATATAGAATAAAGAGAAGAAAAGCGTTTACAGATCAGAGGATTTGGCAGTAAAAAATCCTACGAGTTTCGTATTCGTATTTTTCCGCGTGACGTTTATCGCCACCCAGAGTACAGCACACAAAATTACATTCTTCTTCATGCAATACATTTATCAGGAAATTAAGTACGGTGGCGATAGGCCTATATATATTCATCGAGCAACATAGCCAATCACAGAAAGCGGGATAAATGGGTCGAGTCCAAATTGTAACAAAAAGGTGTAATAGCAGAAATTGGAAGGTGTAGCAGGTAGAGGTAATGGAAACACCCGTAAGAGGATCTTGGTTGTATTTGCATGTAAAATTCAGTTTTAACCAACGCCAATCCCCCAAAAACCATGATAATATAATCGGTGGCTTTGCACCTGGGTTGGTGAGGAGCATTGTAGACAAAATCGCCCATGCCTGGGGCGGAAGTGTCATACCAAGGGTTTTGAACCCACGGTCCTTGCTTTCTCGTTCAGTGTATGAACCATAGACTATGACCTCTAATGGGGTTTCTAATGTAATGTACCTTTCTCAGTAGTTAAATATTCTGAATAAAATAAAGGTAAAATTTACATAAATTAACTTATGGAATTCGCAAGAGGTCTTCATACGTTATATATACAGTCAATCAAACTTAAATGGTACTATAAATTTCATGTTTTATTCTTTTCATTTTTCAAGTTTCAAATTTAGATTTTAAAAATATTCATTGGTGGCAACGAGAGGCTCATACCTTTGATTTTTGGTTCACTGTCATTTATTTTGTTATTGTCGTTTTACATGTTACTTGCTGTTAGATTGCGGGTTTAGGATTTGTAACCTCTATGTGTGTCAAGGAGTATTTATTTATTAGTTTTATGTGTATCTGTATATTCTTTGTGGTTATTTAGTACAGGATGGTACTTTGTATATATCTATTGTGTATATTAAATACAGGCCGGTCTGCCTATAAATACTTTGTATTAGTACAGGATGGCAACTTTGACAATTTTTGGAATTGGAGGTCAAGATTCATTGGATCCTGGAGAATCAACTTTTTTAAAATTTGGAAACAACTGATCTCATCAGCTATCTAAGCCCAACCATGAAAATAAGGCAAGTTTAGGTAGCTGTAAAACAAGAAATAAATGTATCTATGATTAGAAGAAAAAAAATTAAAATAAAAAAATAAGGTACATGCCAACCAAGTAACTAAGAAACTCATTGGTACATGTACTGACACCAATGAAAACACGCAAGGTTACATGGACCTAACTATACACAGCCCCGTTGCCCGAAGGGCGACGGGGCTGTACTTCCACCACCTCCATTTACAGGAAATAATCGCGATGATGAGCCGCTCAGGTGATTATATGGTCAATTAATCATCTAATGGTTAAATGTTGTTGTAAGGGTTTCTATGATGTTTCACGCGTACAACGACTAAAACTGAAAAGTATATAAAGCTTCTTATCTTGACTTACCAATTGACATTTCCGTTGGCCTTGTCTCTTCATCATAGTGTTGGTGCAACGCGCCATTTTTTCTAATGACGTCATTTGTAACTGTGCGAAGACGTATGGTGATGACAAACGCACGCACGGAGAAATATACGTTGATGGACTCAATTTTCCTGTATTTTTCTACATTATTAGTTGATTCACTTCATGTGAAACATTCGCAGTGTCACCAATTCGAGAAAAAACTTCAAGATTTGATTCAATGTGAGTATCGAATTCAATAAGGTATTTTTGACCACGAAATTTTGTGGTCATGTATAGATATTTTCAAAAACTTCGCCAATATGTCTTACTGGTTTCGTCAGTTCTGGTCCGCTTCGCGACGGGGGCTGGTCGTTTACCAATGGACCTAGTGGTCACATGACATTAAAATCTGCCCTCGTGAAGAATCGAACTCACACCAGCACATGACAAAGGAATATAGCACACAAGTAGTTGTAGCAGTAACTATACGTCATGAATAGTAGTTAAAAGTTAGTGGCAGTGGTTTATGGGAAGTAGAAGTAGTAGTAGTAGTATGTAGTAATAGATAAATGTGGTGAGCCCGGGTCTGCCTACAAGTAGGGCCTGTCATCCACGCTTACTTAGCCAAATTGAACTAATGACAATATTCAATAAGATATCTTTCAGAACCTAAGATTTTCATTATCAAAATAACATTCAACATTGAATATTAATCACTAACTAGGTGATTTGGATGTTCATTTCACTATCCCTGATTTTTTATTTGTTTATTTTTTTTTTAATTTCCTTTTTTCTGAACTTGGGCTTTTTAGGCAATTTTAATCACTTCAAGTCCAATATTGACGATTTCACTGCCAGAATAGGGTTTTTGTTTGTTTGTTTTTTTTTTTCTTCTTCTTCTTTGTGCTTTTTATTTGAAAGGTTTATAAAAACTATCTCTGTGTAAGCATATAAATTTGAAAAGAAATATGGTTTAGAGCCAGTAGGCAAGTTGCAAAATTGCTTAGCCCATATTAGGCAGTTTAAACTACGACTACGGTGTCAATTTGTTTTATGAGGAGTGACGTGAGGTAGAGCTAGAGCATCAATAGCCTAGGGTATAGAGGCATTGAACCAGATCATTTGTATTTATGTCAAGGAATTTAATTGTTAGCTCACCTCGTCAATCGTACGTACGTGTCATCAATGAAACCAAAATTTTAACTGTAGAATAGATTTTAAGTCAAATGAAGATCTTATTCTTGATTCTAAAATTAATGTTATATTTCAGATTTTCAGTGTCTTTCAGTCCTAAAATTAATATCTAACTTTAGAACATGTTACTGAAAAATATTCTCTCATAGTTTTCTTTCCTTGCTTCTTCCGTAATGTGCGTTTTTAATTAAACCTGGACCTAATTTCAAACTTTCCCGAAACACTGATCTCATCTCAAATACAGGGCCCCAGCGGAGCCTCGATATACCTCCACCCCGATAGTTCCGGGTAAAAATGCGTGCAACATCCTGCTCGCGGCAGCTGAGCAGCGACCAGCCGTGCAGTAGATTCACGATCACGGCAGCGGCGCACGGAGAAAAGTTCCTCCATAATTTAGTAATTTATGCATGACGCTCGAATGATCACGAATTAGCATATGAAATACACTACCATTGTGCCTTCCAATGAACAATAGTCACGATAAAATTTAGATTTGTCATTTATTTTTTTGGTAAGTCCTCATTTCTTTATGCGTTTTGAAATATTGGGCGTACGTCCGACAGTGAATTCGTTGAAGTTCCTTTTTTATATTTCTCTTCTTTATTCTAAAAAATATTGGAAGAGTGGGTCTACGCCCAACCGTTTTTGAAGTCGCGTCTTGCAGTTTTTCTTGCGAAATGGGTCCAATTTGGTTATGATTGACAGCGCGCACGACAAAGCGGTCTTTATCGGGAACAGCTGAATCGCGTTGTTCAGTTACGGTCAACGCACTTCAGTCATCGCAACCGGGAGGCGGAGCTCCTCGCGATAGCTACCAGTAGCTAATCAGAGCGCCCAATAATCAAAATGCATTGTTCTCTATTTCTGTAAAAGCGGAATGGTAGACTTTTTTCCGTGCGGCGGGCTCAATTCGCATTTTTGAAATCGAAGATTTTTCACGTATTTTGTTATAAGATCGTACAAATTTGATAAATTTAGGTGGTCGCTAATATATTCATACTAATCTGCATGGTTGAAATAATTTTTTAATGACATTTTGGGATATAATACCCGAAAACGTTTCAAAATTTTGCACGCATTTGCAATGGTAGCAGTCGACAAAAACACCGAGTTGGAACTATTCGAGCCCTTCAAATTTGACCTTTGACCCCTGTTGTCGTAACCTTGTATATATAGGGCCTTGTAATTAAAGGGGAATTATCCCCTCAGAGAAATTTGGCTTCAGTGAATGGAGACAAACCCCCGAAACATATTGAAAATAGTTTCAGAAAAATCAGGCAGTGAATACGAGAGATATGAATTTTTAGATTTTGAGATCACTTATGAGGACCATTCTTGGTCACGTGTGTGACCGAAATTATGCAAAATCTTGACTTTGATTGGCTATAACTCTAACAATTTTAAAGATATACTCATTTTATGTTTATATCATACTAATATATTTTGTTGGCTATCATTTGGAAATATTTTTTGATGTTTACAATATGCATGTTCAAGGTCAGAGGTCAAAAGAAGTGGGTCACGTGTGTGCATGACTTCACAGAACGGCATGATTTTGAAAGTTCAATTTCATTTTGAAATTCCTGTGAGATTTAAAATGATGAAATGTTCTTATTGCCGTGAGATATGCATTATGGACCTGTTAACCAAAAAAATACCACTGGATAGGAGTCATCTCTGAAATTTCTTTTTTAATCTATTATTTTATATCGTGATGTCGGGTCACGTGTGTGACATTTTAGTGGTCACGTGTGTGACCTATGGCAAATTGTACAGAGAAATGAATATATTATGTATTATGCAATAAATGTACATTTCGAGCAATTACTATATCCGCTGTGGTAAAATTTTTATGAACTCAACCTAGTCAGTCAATGGGTTGTTTTGGTAGCTGTCAAAACTGGGGGAGGGGCGGGTATAGGGACGGGGGCCATGATGCCCCTATAAGATCTTGGCTGTTGATCGCGCGACGCGCCGAAAATTTGCACGATGGTAGTGTGTGATGTAACTACAAGAAAGACTGTTAATTTCCCATAATAATAATAATTTATTATATATGAATTAATTATGGCCTAATTTACGCATTGTATGAAGTCATAATTTTTGTTCTAATTAACAAACTACAGCTTTTGGAATGCTAATTTTGTGTTTGCATAATCTTTATAGGATTCCTAACAATTGTATTTGGAAAAAAAAATTGATATCGAACTAAATTCCTTGTGTATTTTATTGTTTTATGAATTTCTTATGTATTTCCTTGTTTTTTCGACCATTTGTTTTGTTTGTTCTTTTTGTTTTTGTTTTTGTTTTTGTTTTTTCGCAAAAATTATTGCAGAACCATTTTGGAGCATAATAATGCTAAAATAAATTAATTTCAGCCAATGAAAGTGAAAATAATCAGAATTTATGACCGCCCCCACCCAGCGGGTCACGTGTTTGACCAATTTGTTTGCTAATTAATAATCAAATTAAAACTTTTCATGGATTCATATTTAGTGAGATGCAAGGTACTAGTACATTAAATCTAGCTTTGATGAAATAATTATAATAATACCAGAGCCATGGTTAAGACGGGGCTTAACACTTTTTGTGTTTTCTGGCTACTTGTGTGTGACATTTTGAGGGCAGTTAATTTCCAGGGTTGATTATCTTAATATAATCAATTTAACAACATTATTTTTTGGGGTTAGATTAAAAGGAATAGAGGTAAATAATAATAAAATGATAGTAATCCAAGTAAGGAAGTCAGCATATCCATTCCATTCCATTCAGGGTTAAAAAAATGATATTTTATTTACCGTTTTTCCATTTAATTATCATTTATGTTAATTTATGCAAATGAGCATGAACAATTTCAAAAAATCACGAAAAATCATCAATTCATGAAACTTCAGACATTGCTCTATTTGAATATGCAGCTTAAAATCAAAAAGCAAAAATTTATTTGTCCCCAATAGGTTCACTTTTCAAAGAATGGCCGAATAGCCTGGTCCCTTTTTTTAAGGCATGACCAATTTCAAAGTTAATTAATAACTAAATTAAAAGCTGTCATGGCTTCATATTTGGTGAGATGCAAGGCACATTATATCTAGCTTTGGAGAAACAGTTGTAATAATAATAGAATCATGGTTTTCGGGGGGCGTTAACTTTTCGTGTTTTTGGGTCACGTGTGTGACATTTGATGGCAATTAATTTCTTTAGTTAATTATCTTAAAACAATCAATTCAACACCATTATTTTTCATTTAAATTTAAAGGAATGAAGTTAAAAAAGGGTATAATGACAATAATCAAAGTAAGGAGACCAGCATATACATTCAAGTCAGGGTCAAAGAAATGATATTTTACGTACCATTTTTCTATTCAAATTTTTTGCATGTTAATTTATGCAAATGAGCATGAAAAATTTGTAAAAGTAAGATAAAAAATACATTTCATGAAACTTCAGACAATGCTCTATGTGAATGTGCTGCTTAAAAACAAAAAGGACAAACTTTATTTTTTCCAAAAAAGGTTCACTTTTCAAAGAATCGCCCATGATAATATGGAGATCCTCCAATTGGCAACGCGACCATGATGTGTGATGTAATGCAGGGAGATCTTTCCCATATCTTTTGTACACATTGTACTAAAATCCTCTTTTTTCTCGATTCTAAAGGGAGAATAAAGAATCTTTTTATGGGATGATGTGTAGATATATGAAAGTCATAACATATCAAGAAAAGAAAAGCAGTTCTATCATTAGAATGAAAATAAAGAGACATTTTGAAAGGTTTTTGTGCCCCATATGGGGAGTTCTCCCTTTGTGACATCAAAAATGGTGACCGCGTTGCCAATGGGAGATTTCCTATGTCATCAGAGACCTCAATATTCAAATACTCATAACTTTCTTATCATTTATCCGATTTTCACCAAATCTTCACTATAACGTGCATATTTGATTTTTCTGCATCCACAGTAAGCCAACTATCTACATAGGGACAATTCTCCTTTAACTAAAATAATTAAATAATAATTGTTTTTGTACTCATTTTCACTATTTAGGCATGCAAAGTGAATGTTTAATAAGCAAATAATCATATTCAGTGAATTTCATTGGATAAACTTGTTTAAAAAATGAGAAATGTGAAAAATTTCATATTTCAATATTTTCTTTTATATCTATTGTTTTGGCGCCATTTTTAATATAAAAAGAAACAAAACAAAAGAGGAAGATTGTTATTCGGTTTGGAATGTTTTTTCAATTCAATTTGAATAAAGAAACCCCATTCATAACACTCAAATATTGCTTACAATTATGCATATAAAAAATGACCAAAAATTGGATAAACATGGCTGTCAACTTATGGTTGCCATGACAACACGGAATATCCTATCCCCACAAAATATGTATCAAAATGTTCGTGAATAAATTTTAGGAAAAGTCACCAAGTTTGGTGGAAAACGATTGAAGCGTATATAGAAATGGCGTAGAAAAGTTTGGTAGGCCGGGGGGGGGGGGGGGGGGCACATTGTGCCCCCCCCCTTGGTCTTGATAGGGTTAAGGTCAATTTGGCGCCCCCCCCCTTTGATTCAAGTCACCTTTGGCGCCCCTATGTTTAAGCTCAAATTGGCGCCCCCTTAGTTTAAGGTCGATTTGATGTCCCAGAATGGCGATTATCACGGCCTCAAGTGTCCATTGAACACCATGGCAAAGTACAAAAAAAAAAAAAAAGAGAAATGCCTCCATTGGAAATAAGATCTATCGTTCTAGATGGTATCATCAGAAGTACCTGGAAAGGATTTGTACATACATGTATATATAGGCCTACAGATGGATCAAAACTCGAAGATGGAAGGACAGGAGCGGCATTTCTTTGTATCTCATTATGATGTACTGAAAAATTTAGGTTGTCAGACGTCTGCATCATGAGAGCAGAAGTAGCCGCATCCTTATGGCACTTGAGTGGATAAATACACTCGCGGTATCCTCTTCGGTGGTAATATTTAGCGACAGCTCTACAAAATCATTGATTCATACTTTATTAGATGTGCTATAGTAAATAAAATTTTATCAACAATTAACATATTGAAATGAAAGGATGTTTATGTTTCCTTTGAATGGATCCCATCACATTGTGAAGCATATTAGAGAAGCAATGAGACTGTTGATCAGGCTGCCAAAAAAGGAGCCATGAAAAGATGCATTGACATTATTATACCAAACACAAGAAGTAAACTGACCACCTCTCGTTTGATTCATTATAAAAAATTATGGCAAACTGAATGGGACAATGCAGAACACGGTAGGTTCCTATATGCTTTGCATCATAATGTATCAAAACCTATATACAGACATGGTTTATCTCGTAGAGAAGAATGCTAGATACAACAACACTTAAAGGTGGGTAAATGTAGTTTAAACTATTACCTTTTTCAAATTAATCAGCATGATCTCTGTGAAGTTAGCCAAGAAAGTTACTGTAGAACATTTGTTTTTCCATTGTAGAAAATACAATGAGAGACGTCTCTTAAAATTACGGATTAAATTGATGTGATTTTGATTTTGGCGCCCCAAGTGATGGACCCAGAAAGTATACCCCATTTTTCCCCCCCGTTACACCGCCCCTCTATGGTCAATTTGGCGCCCTTTTGGGCTCCTACCCGGGGGCCCGGGCCCGTAAAGCCCCCTCCCCCAGAATACGCGCATGATTATATACAGGATACAAATCGTTTTAGATAGCTTCTAAAACTATCATCCCTTTGTTGCGATTTAACGCATTTGGCTTGCATGAATTTATAATTATGATAATCATAGGTGTTTAAAAAAATTGCGATTTAAGGGTTGTTTTACGATCAGGGTACACCATTTTGTCTCACTGGACCAAAAAAAAAAAAGTTGTTTTGTTTTCCGTCAATTTTTGTGTATGTGCTTTAGACAAGTAAAATGATATTGCTTTTAAATTTGGAGGCATGAGGTCACCAACTTATTTTTCTATAGGGGTTCAAATTTTTTATTACACGTAAAGTCAATTGCTTCATTTTTCGGAGAGAACATTTTTGACAGAACATGATTTGACAACATTGTAACGTGAACTGTCTGAAAAATAAATGGATGTGGGTGAAGTAAACATTATAAGCTTGTGGCATATATACAAGTGTTCTTATACAGACAAAAACATAGTTCATCAAGTGATGTCTAACTATGCGTAAAACCACCAAATTCGGAGAGGACATTTTTTGACAGAATTGGCACCCTATTTTTGGTGAATGGTCACAAAATATCAAATTAACTGTAGCTTCTGGGGTTTTCAGTTTTTAAACAATCGCATTTCAGTAGTCAATTCTAATTTGAAAAGCAAGCCTAATGATTGCTAGTAATCAAGATGCACAGGCTCAAAATCAGAAAAAATAAAATGAGACAGTAATTTTGCCCTAAAATGCCATATAATGGTCAATTTTTAGAAGTAAATGTGTATTTCAATAATTTATTTTTCTCTTGTAGGTTGCTTTAACAGTGCCCAATAGCTTGCCATAGTAGATTTGATATTACAGTACCTTTTTATGGTGCACAGAAGGCCATTTTTTGACGGTGTACCCTGATCATAGAACAACCCTTAACGCATTTTGCTTGAATGAATTTATAATCATGATAATCATAGGTGTTTAAAAAAAATTCGGCCTTCGGCCAGCCATAGGGTCATACATCACCTGTAGCAATTTGGTGCCCCTCTAAGGTCAATTTGGCGCCCTCTGGCCTGGGCCCGTAAAGCCCCCCCCCCCCGAATACGCGCATAACCTAACTAATTTCCAACGTGGTGTCATTGTCTGCTGTCCAATAAATATCCAACAAACAATTTTCCTTTGTCGTGCCATTGTCGACTGTCAAACAACTCTCCAACGAAAAATATCCAACAAACAATTTTCCTTTGTCGTGCCATTGTCGACTGTCAAACAACTCTCCAACGAACTAAATTTAGTTCGTTGGAGAGTTGTTTGACAGTCGACAATGGCACGACAAAGGAAAATTGTTTGTTGGATATTTATTGGACAGCAGACAATGACACCATGTTGGAAATTAGTTAGGTCATGCGCGTATTCGGGGGGGGGGGCTTTCGGGGCCGGGCCCCGGGGGGATGAACAAAAAAAAGAAAAGGAAAGAGAAGGGGGGGGGGAGAGAAAAAAAAAGGGGCGCAAAATTTACCTTAAATTTAGAGCCGCAATATGGGCGGTAATTCGATCTGAAATTTAGAGGGGCACCAATCGACCTTACACGAAGGAGACACCAATTTGAGCCTAAATGTAGGGGCGCCAAATTGACCTTAAACTTAGGGGCGCCATATTGATCTCAAACTGAGGGCGCCAATTCGATTAAATCTAGGGGGCGCCAAATCGGCCTTAAACAAAGGGGGTGCCAATTTGGGCTTAAATGTAGAGGTGCCAAATTGAGCTTAAACGTAGGGGCGCCAAATTGACCTGAGAATAAAGGGGTGCCAAATTGACATTAAACTACTGAGGGGGCGCCAAATTGAGCTTAAACGCAGGGGCGCCAAATTGACTGAAACAGAAGGAGGGGGGGGGGGCAAATTGACCTTAAAATTGAAGCGCCATATTGATCTTAAGCTAAGGGGGCGCCAATTTGATTTTGTGCACAAAGTCAATGCAAATAGAGTTTTCACACCTAATTCATAAAGAAATGATTATTTTCATTTTCATAGGCTAAAATTAATTTATTCTAGCATGATTATGCTTCAAAAATTTTCTGCAAAAAATTCCAGGTCGAATTTCTAATAGCCTATTGGACCATCAGAAACCAATAGGCCCGTATTCTGTTACCTGGTTTAGAGTTGTGCTGTCGCACGGAAATAGTAAGGGTAATGAGACGAGAATGCAACGCTGATTTGCACGCTTCTCTATGAAGCGTCAGTGAAGCGTGCGTCCTATCGTACGAAAGTAGATTCAGATGACGTCATTCGGGATCATTTATGTACACACATTTCTAAAGAATTCTAAACTAGGGGTATAGGTGGTTTAGAATTTGATATGGCTTTGCGAGTTTTATGTCGGAGGAAGCTAATTTATCTATTTTCTCGTTAACTTGAAGTTAAAGGCTAGGTTGTTAAAACTTTGTTTAATAATGGGGTGCATTATAGAACTGTCCACAACGATTAGATTAATTGCATGTTAATCATCAAAAATGACATTTTCCGACACGATTGAAGTGTTAGTTT
>CALNVZ010003048.1:13479-28774 GCA_940671915.1 Paracentrotus lividus
AATCCCAGCACGAAAAAAAACTACCCAAACGTGTACAACTTCCGTACAGCTGGACGTTTCTCGTGCAACTGAATGCACAAGATAAAACCGAAATCATGAAATAATGACGCAACAATGATTGTTTGTAGCCGCTTATCCTTTGACTGCCGAGTGTTTGCATTGTCGCTTGTCATGCTTTTTAAAATATCACGTCCTATTCATTAACAATTCAGTGGCCTGGGATGGGAACAATTCAGTGGCCTGGGATGGGAACAATTAACCAGGGAGGTGGAAAGGGAGTTTTAATTCTTTTTGAATTAATCTCCTAAATAGCGCCACGATTTTTCTTTCACAAATGTGAAGTGTCCATATATTTGGCCAAAAGCAATGAAACGTTGAATTTGATTCCGATATCACGCTACATGCATGCGTAAAAGTCTCACGTTAGGTGCAATGCGCATCAATTTTTTCCTTATTACTATTTTGTATGTTTGTTTCCCCCCCCCCCCTTTTTTTTTTTTTCTTATTTGGAGGGGCAAAAGTTGTAATAATGGGAAGGGTAAAATTTAAATTTTCCACTATTTCAATATCAACTCTTTACAGAGTCATACCCAAATCATAAAACGTCAAATGTTCATAACAATATCCACTCGGCCTCGAAATCCCTACATCTATCAAATAATTATAATAATATGGACCTTTGAAGAATGGTGGAATTTGTTTCCATTCTTTTTGTGTGTATTTTTTTTTTTTGTACATGTTGTATGTAGGCCTATGTATGCTCGCTATATTTGAAATGGAGCGGGATATTCTTTTATTGTGATGAAAATGTAATGCATGCTTAACAAGGTATACTTATCAAAGCACGGATTTATCTTTCTTTGAGAGCTTAGCGGTTCCAGGTTATGGCTGACATATAGGCACAATGACAACGGATAAAGGTTTCAGATTCAGGGCGAACCAATTGCCTGAATGAACTACTCGTTTAGTATTTCGGAATCCAATTGCATAACTAGTTGTTGCTATAACTGACAAACACGTTTCTTGTCTCACATAGCAACACACAATATATGCAAAAAGGAAATCGAGTGGGCCTATTTTAATGTCAAGTGCCATTAATAATTCAGTAGTCTTGAAAGAAAACATTAGTTTACATTCTCAGTTGAAAATGATAATGGTGTTTTTCTCCTCTGTAGAAATTATGGAACGTATAGGTGGTATCTGACGTCGCGAGAATGTCTCTGAGACTCGAACACTCGAGACGTCTCCGATAATTGTTTTATGTATATCAGAGACGTCTCCACACAGAAAAAAAAACACACATATTCGTTAGCATGTTCTATTTTCCTCGACTCATGAGATGTCGCGGAGATTCATGAGACGTCTGGCGACCACTTAGATCTTTCCCCGACAAAAATCAAAACCGTATCAACCCGTCCCAAATCAGTCTCAAATCAGTCTCATGGCAAAACCTTGAGATACCAGCACTAAAGGTGGTATCTCCACTTTGTCCCCGCACTCGGATACTCCAGGACGTCTCCGATATAAATATATTTTTTCTGTCGCGAGCATCGGCGGCGATCCCGGGGAACGGGGATGGACGTGTCCCCCCTCCCTCGATTTTTTAAGGGGGGATCGTCGCCCTTCGATTTTTAAAAATGAACAATTTTTATGTAGTGATTAGCTTGTGAAGCTAATAAAGAGGTAAAATTATGTCAAATAAGATGCTAAAATGTTTAAAGGCAAAATTTCCGGCTCGCGCTTCGCGCTCGCAATCATTTTCATTAGTTTCTGCTAATGTGCGAAGTATGCAAATTTGAGTGTATTTTTTCACTTTCGGGTGTTTCTGTCCTCCCCCCCCCCCCCGCCTCCCCGTCGTGACGTGAAATCGCCGCGCTTGGTCGTGGAATATCTCGGAGACGTCTCTGAGACGTCTGCGCGACAAAAAAAAAAAAAAAAACATCCAAAACAATTTCAAACCATTCTCAATTAGTATCAAACCAGTTCCAAATCGTTTTCCAGTGTAATGACAATGATTGCCACTATTAGTTTATTGTTGGTTTTTGCGTCAGTTGTCCTTTCTACAAAATGTCAGGTCAAACTAACACTTCAATCGTGTCGAAAATGTCATTTTTGATGATTAACAATGCAATTAATCTAATCGTTGTGGACAGTCTATAATGCACCCCATTATTAACAAAGTTTTAACAACCTACCTTTAACTTCAAGTTAACGAGAAAATAGATAAATTAGCTTCTCCGACATAAAACTCGCAAAGCCATATCAAATTCTAAACCACCTAACCCCCTAGTTTAGAATTCTTTAGAAATGTGTGTACATAAATGATCCCGAATGACGTCATCTGAATCTACTTTCGTACGATAGGACGCACCGCTTCACTGACGCTTCATAGAGAAGCGGCAAATCAGCGTTCATTCTCGTCTCATTACCTTACTATTTCCGTGCGACAGCACAACTCTAAACCAGGTAAGAAATACGGGCCTATTGGTTTCTGATGGTCCATAGGCTATTAGAAATTCGACCTGGAATTTTTTGCGGAAAATTTTTGAAGCATAATCATGCTAGAAAAATTAATTTTAGCCTATGAAAATGAAAATAATCATTTCTTTATGAATTAGGTGTGAAAACTCTATTTGCATTGACTTTGTGCACAAATAAATTGGCGCCCCCTTAGCTTAGGATCAATATGGTCGCTTCAATTTTAAGGTCAATTTGCCCCCCCCTCCTCTGTTTCAGTCAATTTGGCGGCCCCTGCGTTTAAGCTTAATTTGGCGGCCCCCTCAGTAGTTTAATGTCAATTTGGCACCCCTTTATCTTCAGGTCAATTGGCGCCCCGAGTTTAAGCTGCAATTTGGCACCTCTACATTTAAGCCCAATTGGCACCCCCTTTGTTTAAGGCCGATTTGCGCCGCCCTAGATTTAATCGAATTGGCGCCCTCAGTTTGAGATCAATATGGCGCCCCTAAGTTTAAGGTCAATTTGGGCCCCCTACATTTAGGCTCAAATTGGTGTCTCCTTCGTGTAAGGTCGATGGTGCCCCTCTATTTCCAGATCGAATTACCGCCCATATTGCGGCTCTAAATTTAAGGTAAATTTTGCGCCCCTTTTTTTTTTCTCTCCCCCCCCCTTCTCTTCCTTTTTCTTTTTTTGTTCATCCCCCCGGGGGCCCGGGCCCCGAAAGCCCCCCCCCCCGAATACGCGCATGACCTAACTAATTTCCCAACATGGTGTCATTGTCTGCTGTCCAATAAAATATCCAACAATCAATTTCCTTTGTCGTGCCATTGTCGACTGTCAAACAACTCTCCAACGAACTAAATTTAGTTCGTTGGAAGAGTTTGTTTGACAGTGACAATGGCACGACAAAGGAAAATTGTTTGTTGGTATTTTTCGTTGGAGAGTTGTTTGACAGTCGACAATGGCCACGACAAAGGAAAATTGTTTGTTGGTAATTATTGGACAGCAGACAATGACACCACGTTGAAATTAGTTAGGTATGCGCGTATTCGAGGGGGGGGGGCTTTACGGGCCCAGCCAGAGGGGCGCCAAATTGACCTTAGAGGGGACCAAATTGCTACAGGTGATGTATGACCTATGGCTGGCCGAAGGCCGAATTTTTTTAAACACCTATGATTATCATGATTATAAATTCATTCAAGCAAAATGCGTTGGGTTGTTCTATGATCAGGGTAACACCGTCAAAAAATGGCCTTCTGTGCACCATAAAAAGGTACTGTAATATCAAATCTACTATGGCAAGCTATTGGGCACTGTTAAGGCAACCTACAAAAGAGATAAATTAATTGAAATACACATTTACTTCTAAAAATTGACGCATTATATGGCATTTTAGGGCAAAATTTACTGTCTCATTTATTTTTCTGATTTTGAGCCTGTGCATCTTTGATTACTAGCAATCATTAGGCTTGCTTTTCAAATTAGAATTGACTACTGAAATGCGATTGTTTAAAAACTGAAAACCCAAGAAGCTACAGTTAATTTGATATTTTGTGACCATTCACCAAAATAGGGTGCCAATTCTGTCAAAAAATGTCCTCTCCGAATTTGGTGGTTTTACGCATAGTTAGACATCACTTAATGAACTATGTTTTGTCTGTATAAAACACTTGTATATATTGCCACAAAGCTTATAATGTTTACTTCACCCACATCCATTTATTTTTCAGACAGTTTCACGTTACAATGTTGTCAAATCATGTTCTGTCAAAAATGTTCTCTCCGAAAAATGAGCAATTGAACTTTACGTGTAATAAAAAATTTGAACCCCTATGAAAATAAGTTGGTGACCTCATGCTGCCAAATTAAAAGCAATATCATTTTACTTGTCAAAGCACATACACAAAAAGTTGACGGAAAACAAAACAACTTTTTTTTTTTTGGTCAGTGAGACAAAATGGTGTACCCTTGATCGTAAAACAACCCTTAAATTCGCAATTTTTTTAAACACCTAGATTATCATAATTATAAATTCATGCAAGCCAATGCGTTAAATCGCACAAAAGGGATTGAAGTTTTAGAAGCTATCTAAAACGATTTGTATCGTATATAATCATAGCGCGTATTCTGGGGGAGGGGCTTTACGGGCCCGGGCCCCCGGGTAGGAGCCCAAAAGGGCGCCAAATTGACCATAGAGGGCGGTGTACGGGGGGGAAAAATGGGTATACTTTCGGTCCATCACTTGGGGCGCCAAAATCAAAAATCACATCAATTAATCCGTAATTTTAAGAGACGTCTCTCATTGTATTTTCTACAATGAAAAACAAATGTCTACAGTAACTTTCTTGGCTAACTTCACAGAGATCATGCTGATTAATTTGAAAAAGGTAATAGTTTTAAACTACAGTTTTACCCCCTTTAAGTGTTGTTGTACTAGCATTCTTCTCTACGAGATAAACCATGTCTGTATATAGGTTTTGAATACATTTTTGATGCAAAGCAAATAGGAACCTACCGTTTCTGCATTGTCCCATTCATTTCCATAATTTTTATATAATGAATCAAACGAGAGGTGGTCCAGTTTACTTCTTGTGTTGGTATAATAATGTCAATGGCATCTTTATCATGGCTCCTTTGTGGCAGCCTGATCAACACGTCCAATTGACTTCTCCTAATATGCTTCACAATGTGATGGGATCCATTCAAAGGAACATAAACACCTTTTCATTTCAATATGTTAATGTGATAAAATTTTATTTACTATAGCCACATCTAATAAAGTATGAATCAATGATTTTGTAGAGCTGTGCTATAATATTAACCACCGAAGAGGAATAACCGCGAGTGTATTTATCCACTCAAGTGCATAAGGATGCGGCTACTTTGCTCTCATGATGCAGACGTCTGACAACCTAAATTTTCAGTACATCAATAATGAGATACAAAGAAATGCCGGCTCCTGTCCTTCCATCTTCGAGTTTTGAATCCATCTGTAGGCCTATAATACATTGTATGTACAAATCCTTTCCAGGTAACTTCTGATGAACCAAATCTAGAACGATAGAATCTATTTCCAATGGAGGCATTTCTCTTTTTTTTTTTTTTGTACTTTGCCATGGTGTTCAATGGACACTTGAGGCCGTGATAATCGCCATTCGGGGACTCAAATCGACCTAACAAGGGGGCGCCAATTTGAGCTTAAACATTAGGGGCGCCAAAGGTGACTTGAATCAAAGGGAGGGGGCGCCAAATTGACCTTAACCCTATCAAGACCAAGGGGGGGGCACAAGTGCCCCCCCCCCGGCCTATAAAAACTTTTCTACGCCATTTCTATATACGCTTCAATCGTTTTCCACCAAACTTTGTTGACTTTTCCAAATTTTTCACGAACGATTTTGATCATATTTTGTGGGGATAGGATATTCCGTGTTGTCATGGCAACCATAAGTTGAAGCCATGTTTATCCAATTTTGGTCATTTTTTATATGCATAATTTAAGCAATATTTGAGTGTTATGAATGGGGTTTCTTTATTCAAATTGAATTGAAAAAAAACATTCCAAACCTTGAATAACAAATCTTCCTCTTTTGTTTTGTTTCTTTTTATATTAAAAAATGGCGCCAAAACAATAGATAAAAGAAAATATTGAAAATGAAATTTTCACATTTCCATTTTTTTAAACAAGTTTAATTCCAATGAAAATTCACTGAATATGATTATTTGCTTATTAAACATTCACTTGCATCCTAAATAGTGAAATGAGTACACAAAACAATTATTATTTAATTATTTTAGTTAAAGGAGAATTGTCCCGCTATGTAGATAGTTGGCTTACTGTGATGGCAGAAAAATCAAAATATGCACCGTTTATAGTGAAGATTTGGTGAAAACGGATAAATGATAAGAAAAGTTATGAGTATTTGAATATTGAGGTCCTGATGACATAGGAAATATCCCCATTGGGCAACCGGTCACCATTTTTGATGTCACAAAGGAGAATCCCCCATATGGGGCACAAAAACCTTCAAAATGTCTTTATTTTCATTCTAATATAGAATGCTTTCTCCTTTCTTGATATGTTATGACTTTCATATATCTACACATCATCCCAAAAAAGATTCTTTATTCTCCCTTAGATCGAGAAAAAGAAGCGATTTTAAAAAGTAGCAAATGCTGTACGAAAAAGATATGGGAAAAGATCCCGCATTACATCACACATGCATGGTCGCGTTGCCAAATTGGAGGATCTCCAATTATCATGGGCGATTCTTTGAAAAGTAACCTTTTGGAAAAAATAAAGTTTGTCCTTTTTGTTTTTTAGCAGCACAATTCACATAGAGCATTGTCTTGAAGTTTCATGAATGTATTTTTTATCTTACTTTTACAAATTTTTCATGCTCATTTGCATAAATTAAACAGCAAAAATTGGAATAGAAAAAGGTACGTAAATATTCATTCTTTGACCCTGACTTGAATGTATATGCTGGTCTCCTTTACTTTGATATATGTCATTATACCCTTTTTTACATTCATCTTTAAATTTAAATGAAAATAATGGTGTTGAATTGATTGTTTTAAGATAATTAACTAAAGAAATAATTGCCATCAAATGTCACACACGTGACCCAAAACACGAAAAGTTAAGCCCCCCGAAAACCACATTGATTCTATTATTTACAACTGTTTTCTCCAAACTAGATATAATGTGCTTGCATCTCACCAAATATAGCCATGACAGCTTTTATTTAGTTATTAATTAAACTTTGAAATGGTCATGCCTTAAAAAAGGGACCAGGCTATTCGGCCATTCTTTGAAAGGTGAACCTATTGGGGACAATAAATTTTTGCTTGTTTTTAAGCTGCATATCAAGATAGAGCAATGTCTGAAGTTTCATGGAATTGATGATTTTCGTGATTTTTTGAAATTGTTCATGCTATTTGCATAAATTAATAAATGGATAATTAAACTGAGAAAACGGTAAATAAAATATCATTTTTTAAAACCCTGAATGGAATGGAATGGATATGTCTGATTCCTTACTGGAATTACTAATCATTTTATTATTATTTACCTCTTTTCCTTTATCTAACCCAAATAATGTTGTTAAATTGATTAATTAACGATAATCAACCCTGGAAATTAACTGCCCTCAAAATGTCACACACAAGTAGGCCAGAAAACACAAAAAGTGTTAAGCCCCGTCTAACCTGGCCTCTGTATTATTATAATATTTCATCAAAGCTAGATTTAATGTACTAGTACTTGCATCTCACTAAATATGAATCCAATGAAAAGTTTAATTTGATTATTAATTAGCAAACAAATTGGTCAACACACGTGACCCGCTGGTGTGGGCGGTCATAAAATTCTGATTATTTTCACTTTCATTGGCTGAAATTATTTATTTGAGCATTATTATGCTCCAAATGGTTCGCAATAATTTTTGCCGAAAAAAACAAAAACAAAAAACAAAAGAACAACAATAACAAGGTCGAAAAACAAGGAAATACATAAGAAATTCATAAACAATAAAATACACAAGAGAATTTAGTTCGATATCAATTTTTTTTTTCCAAATACAATTGTTAGGATCCTATAAAGATTAATGCAACACAAAATTAGCAATTCCAAAAGCTGTAGTTTTGTTAATTAAGAACAAACAATTATGACTCATACAATGCGTAAATTAGATAATTATTCATATAAATAAATTATTATATTATGGAAAATTAACAGTGATTTCTTGTAGTTACAATCATACACACTAATCGGTGCAAATTTTCGGCGCGCTCGCGCGATCAACAGCCAAGATCTTAAGGGGCCATCATGGCCCCCCGTCCCTATTCCCGCCGCACCTCGCCCCCAGTCTTGAAACAGCTAACCAAAACACCCCATTGACTGATAGGGTTGAGTTCATAAAATTTTACCAACAGCGGATATAGTAATTGCTCGAAATGTACATTATTGCATAATACATAATAATTCATTTTTCTGTAGCAATTTGCCAATAGGTCACACAACGTGACCCACTAAAATGTCCCACACGTGAAACCCGGACATCACGATATAAAATAAAGATTAAAAAAGAAATTTCAGAGATTTTCTCGTGCGGTGCTATTGTTCGATTCTATTGTCAATTGCCGTACAACTCTAAACCACGTAACAGAATACGGGCCATAGAGTCTGATGATCTCTATTGGTTTATGGGTCCAACAGCCTGAAACCAATAGAGTCTGATGGTCTCTATTGGTCTATGGGTCCAACAGCCTGAAACCAATAGAGATCAATATAGTATGATGATCTCTATTGGTTTATGGGTCCAACAGCCTGAAACCAATAGAATCTGATGATCTCTATTGGTCTATGGGTCCAGCAGCCTGAAACCAATAGAGATCAATATAGTATGATGATCTCTTTTGGTTTATGGGTCCAACAGTCTGAAACCAACAGAGACCAATAGAATCTGATGATCTCTATTGGTCTATGGGTCCAACAGCCTGAAACAAATAGGCCTAAAGACCAATAGACCATCATACTCTATTGGTTTATGGGTCCAATACATCCAAAAAACCAACAGACTGATGGTTTGTATTGGACCAAGCTTGTGAAGCTAATAAAGAGGTATGTATGTCAAATACAATGCTAGGGCCATGTGTCACAAGTTGGGGTATTGTAAAAGGGTGGAGACGTTACATTTTGGAGGGAAAATTATCACATTTTTTCACATAGCATGAACATGATGTACAGTCATAAGCTGTGCAATAATTCATATTGTAGATAATTTATCAGGCTACATGTCTGTGAAGTTTCAGCTTCGTTATGCTCATAATTTTAATACAAAGATACTTTTAGTGGAGTAGGGTAAGGGGTGGAGGATCCTACGGTGGAGGCACGTGTTAAAGCATAGGGAATTCCCATTATTGTTACTTTCTTATTGTTTGCTGCGTTATATCTTTGCAGCCCATTGGTCTTATGGGTTGAGTGATATATCATTCTCTTGGGAATTTATGTGGTTCTAGATAAATGTGAAGAAGATTTTTCAAAAGTAATTTAATCAATTAATTAATCAATTAAAACAAACTTAATGCACACATCCTCATAGACAATGCATTGCAGGCATCAAAAATTGTCACATGCAATTTTATAACAATAAGTGTCATTTTTTCGCCATTTTCTTTGCATGCAGCCATGTAAAAACACAATTAAGTGGAAACATATTACTTGCAATAAACTTTGTTTGAGTTGTAATCCAAGTGTAAAAGACAGGATTTCTGCCCTTTCGGCACTATTTTTCTTCTTTTTTTGACACCCTGTAGCGCGGTTAGAAAAAATAATTTTGTATTACAAGTTTGTATTTTTAGAAGCATAGCCGTCTTATTTACACGATCCACGATGATTCATTTCATTTGGTGAAAAATTTAAGAAATTATTTGCCGGTAAAATTGTGAAGTTTTTCAAACCATTTTTTCCTGTAACACTCTGTATAGCTTTCATGACACACCTTATACAGGGCACAAAAATATGTTAATCATCCTCCTTTTAATCTCTGCTTTCAATATATATAATATACTTTTATACATGTCTGACTTACTACTAAGAAACTAGAGATGTTTGATTGTGAAAATGTACATTTCTACAATTTTTTGAACATGTAATGCATTTTCCACCCAACTCATGACATGTGGCCCTAAATGTTATTATAGGCCTAAGGTAAAATTTTCGGCTCGCAAACATTTGCACTAGTTTCTGCATAATGTGCGAGGTATGCCAATTTGGAGTGTATTATTTTTTCATTTTCGGGTGAATTCGTCCCCCGGCCCCTTTTTCAAATTCAAAGTTAGCAAAATAACGAGCCAGATTCCTGTAATAACTAGGAAGTTTCTATGGTCCCAATCAAGGACCTCGTTATTATAACGAGATCCCACTGTACACTCTTCATACATGTATCTGTAAGTAATGCACTCAAGCAATTTGAAACATTTAATAAGAGGTAATAGTAGCTAGGGGAGAGCGGAGTTAACTTATATGGAGCAATTTTCACAAAAATGGCCGTAAAACAAAAGCGGATTTATTTCAAGAAACAATAAACAATCAGTTGGAGTGTATATCTGTATGCTACAAACGTGCCCCATAAAATTCTTAAACTTAGTGATGGTTCCGGGAAAAAAAAAAATCCATATTCAACAAGACCATGTCAAGTGTTCCAACTAACCCCACGCACGGGGTTAGTTGAAACATGGAATGGGGTAAGTTGAAACATTGTGCATTGTATCTTTAGAATTATATTTAAACTACCTACAATATTATTGCATGGGTTCAGCTAATTTGATTTAATGATTCCAATTGAAATATTAAAGATTGGTGTTCAAATTTTTTTTAAACTTCACGTTTTGCTACACTTGATAGCATCCACTCACATACAGATATTCTGAATTCCTGTGAAGTAGCATTTTGCAATATATTTTGTTTAAACCAAAATAAAATTGTCCAATGCGCACTAATATTATATGTATAGGAATATTTCGGAACACTTCATTGAATTATATGATTTTTGTTTATTCAGCTGAAACCTATATACTTAGTTCAAAATGTTCCAACTAACCCCAGAGGCCTATTTGACATTTGTAAGCTTACAGCAAGAAAGGGGGACAACAACATGCCATTTACAGGCGCGTATCCAGGATTTGGCACCCCGGGGGGCCCTGTGTGATTTTGCCCCCCCCCCCCCCCAGTGGTGGATCCACAGAAATGGGTGGATCCAGAAACAAGGTACATCCTATTTTTTCCCCCGTTACACCGGGCGAGCGAAAAGGTACCACCCGGGGGGTCCGGGCCCGTAAAGCCGCCCCCCCCCCAAAGTACGCGCATGATTTATTTAACCTTGTTTTGTATAGTCAGAATCATTTGCACTGTATTTGCAAAGTCTGGCGATAAGAACAAGTTCTGTTCGTATAATTATAGTTGGTTATTAGGAATTCACACAAAATAAAACAAATATCTCATTCATTTCATATAAAGTTTACAGCTTACAAGCATGCTTTATTCATGAACTAATGAGTATTTGCTTCAATCCACAGTTGGTTTCCAGGACTTACATTATGTCCTCATGATTATATTGTAAACAATGATTTGGCATAATGTATATTCCATAAATAAAAGAAGTTTACCAAAATATTACAGTGTTTCTAATATGAAAAAAATGTGAAAATATTCCAATGTAAAATGTTTAAACCACGATATATTAAACTATGATGTTTCAAAACATGAACTCACGAAATATTAACCCAGATTTCATGAACTTCTGTTTATAGTTTAATCAATAAGGTATATCTTAAACAGTGATATTTCCATGCACGTGAACTCAAGAACCCAGATTTCAAGAACTTCCGTTTATAGTTAAATCAAGAAGGTACCTTCCGCGGGCTTAAATCAGTGTTCCATTAATGTCTCAAATTAAACTGTTGAATAAATAAACGATACTCATCACGCGACGCGACTGGTTTCTGTCCATGTAACCGCACGCTATCTGTCTCGATCTGTCCTATCATGTGTATCGAAAACCTACCGGATAGATGCCCATGGATCTCTGAAGTGGCAGTCAAACGCCTGTAGTTGAAGTCAGCTGATCTCCCATCGACGAAAGTGTTCACCCATACCATTCCCTGTTACGTCTATGCCCATACTTAGGTCAGAAGTCGATCAGCGTTCGAAGTCAACGATGTTGAGCTGTCTATGAAATCCTCCGCAGATGCGGATCCAGGATATAACTAAAAAAAAAAAAGCCTGAAACAAGCCTGAAAACTGGAATCGAAAAAGCCTGAAAAACCCGGTTCATCTGTAACCGCTGTAAATATAACACAACCAATCCAACGGTCATAGCATGCATGAACATGTTTTAGTATTCTACTTACGTAATTATATTCAATAAACTATGCACACTTGGCTGCTTTCATGTATCATTAAAGATTATCTTAAGTATCAATTTCACCTAAATAATCCATTAAATATTCACTGCCTTTTTGCACAGGGTTACGTAATATTTAACATTAACAATTAATGCATTAAAGCTAGAGCTCCTTTCAAAATACAGACCCTTCTAGCAATACAAAATATCAGCTAGAAATCGTCTATAATTCCATTACTTCTTTCAAGTACATAAATGCATAATAATCTGGTAAAGAGCTTGATTCCTTTCTATTTTATCAAAGGAAACCATAAATTACTGCTTCTCTTAACCTCCAGACTTTCTCGACTGCTCTCAGAAACGGATTTTTCTCACTATCTTTGTCGCATCTGGCCACTGACGAAGTGTGCGACTAAACCTGTTTTGTTCCGTATTTATACTCTCCGCCTGCCGGATGGAGGGTTTTGACTTTTCGCCATATTTTGGTTTTTTCACATTGCTCTATGAACAATACCAACTCACATTATCTTTTTTAACAAAAGAATCATAAATTTTACCATCCTGCCTTCTATAATTGAATCAAATATATAATACTTCCAAATAATTAATTCCAATGCTTTGCTGATAAGAGGTACAAGTATAATGATTTCTTATAATATCATTATTTATATCACATGTGTAGCTTTTCAATACACGTGCCACGCCCTAATTTGTGAAATTGACCTAAATAAGAAAACATTGACAAGGATAAGGAAAATGGTACAAAATTATCACTTACAGGTTTCACAAATCATAGTGGGAGCTGTAGAGGAGTCTTCACCTGGCCTGCATGCCTGGATTCCTTGATGCACCAACAAACTATCATAAGTTTAACATGGCTGCGCATCCTACAAGACTTTCCTCTCACAGAACCTCAGCATGACCTTCTCTCACCAATGCTAAAAGTGTTCTCCACCCCTTCTCACTCCTACAACACACACCTCATATAGAGCCTGTACTGTGCCATGCATGAGTTATGCCTAATAGCACCACACACGTACATACCACTCCTATACAAATTGTGCACTTCACCAGAAGAGCCTATTGTCCCCATAAGTATAGCTATTAACTACCAGTCTTTTCTTCTAGTCTAAAATCTCAGTCACTTTGGCCCAAATTCACAAACGTGGTTTAGTTAGTCAAATCCGTGGTTTAAACCCCTGATTTAGACCATGGACTAACTAAACCACGTTTGTGAATTCGGGCCAATGTGACATGTAGCTTGGTATAACCGTTTGTTGTACTAAAAAACTGGCCAACTTAATTTATGATCTCCTCCGAGATACGAGATAACAAAACATTTGTAAAAGTGACAAAATTTACTCAGAAGGTGAAAAAACAAAAAATCGTTTCTAACTTCACAAGGCTTGAAGCATGTGTGCCGTCTCAAATGTAGTGGATGGCAGTTACTAATAGCAACAACCTGAGGGTAGATTTGCATAAATATATTTATAACCGTTAAAGAAAATTACAATGTTTCAACTAACCCCATGTTTCAACTAACCCCACTCTCCCCTACACTCTTTTATAGATGGAAACATTAATAAATGATACTGTATATACAGTGAAGAAAATAAGAAACGACACAGGAAATACACAGGAAATGCAGACAAGATTTTTGTTCACATTTTGTGAGATTTTAATATGCAATTTTTATTCACTGTACTGCTAAATAAACACAATGCAAACAAAAAGCAGGAAAATCCTACGTGAAAATACATTCAAATAACATGAACACCAAATAATTAAACTACTGATAGTTACATTGTATTAATTTATGTAAGATGAATTATACAGAGAAAATAAAGGCAAATGAATGTACAGCTGTAATTACCTAAAATTTTACTTCAAAATGTAAGTTTTCTTTCTTAAGATGTCTGCAAAATGAAAAATAACAATTCACAAAGGTGTTGCGATACATTGTAGCATTGATTTGTTGATATAAGTGAATACTTTTGGCTAATAAACTGTCCATGTCGCTGTGCTGAAAGACAAAATTAATACATTGTTTCAACTACAGTTTATTTTGTATAATATTCATATATATGTGAGTACTTTTTAACAATCATCGGACCAATTGTTTTAATGCTATAGAAATCAACCCTGTATAAAATTATACTCATTGAGCTGCACACACTATACTGCGATTTGATTCTTATAATTATTTATGCACCATAGAGGAAGATAAGAAACCATTCCTTGATAGGTTACTACATCCAGTTCAATTTCACAGGTTTTTAGTAGAATATTTTAGATCAAAGTTGTATTCACATTCCATATATCTTCAGTAAACATACACAGCACTCTTTTGGAGGTTATCTAGCCGATTTGGGTGGCACATGTAGAGCTGATTAACACACTTAGATGTGTAACATCTCCTTCCTAAAATTATGGATCACACATGTGAGAAGTGTAAACACTGATGTTGCGAATATTAAAGTTTCATTATTGATAATAGGTGGATGATAATATTTTGCATCTGAATTCCATGAAGTTTGGTGTTGATATTTCTGATGGCTTGAAGAATGAGCAATCTGTAAAAGAAAACTTGATAAAGATAAGATAAATACAAACATAATATCATGATTATACAATATCAAATATATATTTCTGGATGGACTTGAATATACTGTCATCTCAGGGTAAATATATATCCTTTATAGGGAATACATGTCTATGTACCACTCTTGATTGATAGTTGAGATTGATTGATAATAGAGACATAAAAGGAATAGGTATATTATGTATGCATAACTATTTAGTATTTCTATATTTTGTATGTATTGAAAAAAAAACCGTTACAAAAATTATACATTTTAAAATATATGATAGGGTACTGCTCTATTACATGTAGCTTTGTTGAAAGTCAAATAAAAGCCCTGTAAACCTCTTTA
>CALNVZ010003049.1:0-90081 GCA_940671915.1 Paracentrotus lividus
TAAAAACTGGGTCAGCACTGATTGACAAGTTCATCGATTGCATCATCAGGCACACCGGAGAAACCCCCTCTCCGCAGGTAAGGAGGTGTCCTGAACAATTGTCAAGGACACACGTTGGTGAGAACGCTGATCAAAATGAAGAAGACAAAGATGAGTGTTCAGCTTCAAATTCCCCACGAGGATCTTCCGCAAGAAAACCCAAACAGAGGAACCAGTTGCATTCTTCTGGTCAATCACTCTCAACCGAAGAGACCATGAAACAACTTTCAGCCGTGGCTTATCAGTGCTATCAGAAGGAAGATCAGCTCGAGGAGCTGTATTTGAGTGAAGATGACATGGACGTGTGTGGAGACCTGAAACAGGACGTGATTGAGGAAGGTTGTCGTATGGGGATCCTTGTCAAATCATACGTAGAAGAGTTCAACCCATCATCCCCTAAGGCAGCTGAAGGTAGAGTCATAAGCTTTCTCAATCCTCCTATTCAACAAAGGCTGGCTGCTAAGCACTTAGCAAAACTACATCAGGGCAATGATGATGAGAAGCAGTCGTTTTACACATGCATTGACAAGATAGGTTCTATAGATGATGCAATTTCACTTCGAAACCTGCTGTCATTTGCCTGTGAAGAATCTGTAGACAGTGCGAGACAAGTGATCAGACATGTAGTTGATCTCACACCAGGGCTAGACCCAAAAATGGATGAAGGAGTACTTACACAGGATCATGACATGTACCAATACATTATTGAGTTCATCCTAGATCTCAACTACGCTGCAAAATCTAAAGGTCAACTCAATGAAATTCTACGCCCATTAGTCTCTCACCTTCGGATCTTATCACCGACAGTAATTATGACCAGAGCCCTGGCCTACCTCTTGGAACATTCGTCCAATCCAAATGCACCCAAACTTGAAGGCGTTGATATTGAAGTATTTGATGATCATGATTCACGTATGGAAAGCCTTCCACAGCTCAATCACATCCACTACACTGAAGAAAGAGCGCAGGCGGAGATCGAGGATCCATCTGCTTACCGTGGAGCTTCCAGTGCGTCCGAGCCTACGAGATCAAACTTGAAGAAAAAGCTGAGTATCAAGATCCCACTGAAAAAGTCAAAAGGTATGATATGCCAGCATGTTTCATTCAAACACACCACCATAATCCATGATATCCCTGCTGAAAAGGACACAGTGTCACACAGTGGTGTGTGCACAGTGTGTTCACATGGTCATCTCTGTGAACATAGCGTGTTCACAGTGTGCCCACCTCCACAGTATTTTTTACCACAGATTGCTCACATGGTAATTCTCGATTTCATAGTAGTGTGGCAACCGTGTGAAAATATATTCTACAGTATGAACAATAGAATTCCACTGTGTGGTTATTCCGTAGATACCTATTTTACAGTGTGACGATAGAATTTCACATTGTCGTCACACTGTGAAAAATATTTCAGTGTGACCGATAGAATTTCATAGTGACCACACTGTGGAAAATAATTCACATCGTGAACATCATAATTTCACAGTGTGAGGATAGAATTTCTCATTGTCACACTGTGAAAATATTTAACAGTGTGAACAACATAGTTTTGCAATGACCACACTGTGGAAAATAATTCACAGTGTGAACATCATAATATCACAATGTGACAATAATTTAACACAAAGTGTGGCCACCCTATGGAAAACATTGACACTAAAAATACAATTCACACTGTGAATCCTGAATTTTATTCAATGTGGAAAATTATCACCAAAGAGGGGAGACCGGGGATGGAAGTTACACGGGTCAGTTGTTACAGTTCTCAGTGTGCTAAGCTGGAACAAGAAAGGATGTGCTAACTGGCATCTATATACAGCCTACACATAGCTGTGATGAACTGCCGGTCGTGAGGTTTCTCCGTTGTTTTATTAAAAAGTAGGGGAGACCGGGGATGGACGTTACAAAATTCACATTTTGGGCCAGATAATTCTAATGAAAGTACTCACACACTCCATTTTTGGTCTGTAGTTAGCCTATTATGTTGGCTAAAACCTGAGGCACATAAAACTTGAAACCATGTAAACACTAATTAACCACAGCTTAATCAATGAAGACATTTTTTTGTAACAACCTACCCCGTATACGGGGTAAGTTGTTACACCACACGGGGTAAATTGTTACTATATGTAAACATACGGGGTAATTAATTTGTTAAAATGTGTAAATCTCTTATACAATAATTTTGTTTTAACTTTCCAGTTTCTTGGTATCGTTAACAATAGATCAAGTAGAGCTCTAGAATAGACTAAAGTAATAATAGAAATATCAAAATATTAACACCTGAAAATTGAAACAAAATTACTTTACATGTGTAATGTAATTGGGGTAGGTTGTTACATCGACATGGGGTAGGTTGTTGTAACAACCTACCCCATGGGTGATTTTACATATAAAACAAGCGTAGCAAAGCCATTAGGCAGAATTACAGGGCATGGCTCAGGGGTATATTATTGACATACATATACTATATTCACAATACCAGACTATCATCGTGTGCCTTCAGTTGTAAGAACTATTAAAAATTTTAATTTTTGTCAAAAATTCACTTGGAACTGTAAAAAATGGTTTCTGTTGATTTACTTTTTAATAAAACAACGGAAAAACCTCACGACCGGCAGTTCATCACAGCTATGTGTAGGATGTATATAGATGCCAGTTAGCACGAACTCTCTTGTTCCAACTTAGCACACTGAGAACTGTAACAACTGACCCGTGTAACTTCCTTCCCCGGTCTCCCCTAAATCGACAAAAAACATTTTTTACAGTTCTGGTATTGTAAATATAGTACATGTATGTCACTAAAATACCCCCTAGCCATGCCCTGTGATTCTGCCTAATGACTGTGCTACAGTTGATTTCTGTGTGTAAAATCACCCATGGGGTAGGTTGTTACAACAACCTACCCCATGTTGATGTTACAACTTACCCCAATTACATTATGTAAAATTACCTTTTGTCTCAATTTTCAGGTGTTAATATTTTTATTTTTTTAATATTACTTTTGTCTATTCTCGAGCTCTACTTGATCTACTGTTAACGATGTCAAGAAACTAGAAAGTTGAAATTAAAGTATGGTATAAGAGATTTACACATTGTCAACTTACCACGTATGTTTACATATTGTAACAATTGACCCCGTATGGTGTAACAGCCTACCCTGTATATGGGGTAGGTTGTTACAAAAAAAATGTCTTCACTACTTAAGCTGTAGTTAATTAGTGTTTACATGTTTTCAAGTTTTATATGCCTCAGGTTTAAGCCAACATAGTAGGCTAACTACAGACCCAATATGGAGTGCGTGAGTTCTTTCATTAGAATTATATGGCCCAAAATGTGAATTTTGTAACGTCCATACCCGGTCTCCCCTACAGTGTGAATTCTTACTTTCACAAGACCCTCAATATGGAAAATGCCATTCTCCAGTCATACTCATTGGGGCAGGAAGAGGAGAGAAACTTGACATTATCATTTTACAAAAGAACATTCATCACTGCACTCACAGACTTATCAAACCACACTTTCAAATGCAGACCCCGGGAAATCAATTTTTCTTTCTTTCTTTCTGGAATTCCATAATAATTCTAAATACACACACACACATGCAAAATACACATCCAATTAAAAAAAAAGGGTGCATTCACGCTAAAGAGTATTGAATATTATCATTAAGTTTCCAGTAACTGTGACAATGAATATCAAAGATTTAACAAAAAATCTAACCACTTAACCATATGTAAAGAGTCGACAATGTGAAAAACATGATATACATCATCTGAGTTTGTAAAGGTGCAATTAAACATAATGCAGTATTAATTGTTGAATTTTATCTTACATCAGTTTTATATTTCTGCAATTTTTAAAAGTGCTTTTACATTTGATGTCAATAAGATGCGCATTTTTTTCACATAAACTGAACTACATACAAAAAGTTATTGAGTTTTATCCATAATTTATAATAAATTCAGCCCTTGGCTGCCATTCACTTTAATAAAAAAAAAAAATAATAATAAATAAATAAATAAAAAATAAAAAACATAAATAGGTAGATGAATGATAACAATACTGGCACAAAATGGTTACACATCACAAAAGTGTTGACAGGAGCTACTTCTTTATACAATCCCAATAAACAGCTCCGTGAAGAAAAAATTATTTTGACCCCTGGTAATTTGGAGTGGAGTGTTACTTATGCCTCGATCACAGTACGTGGCGGGGACCCGTACGGCGAGGGGAATCAGTCCTTTTTATAATTTCTCTACAGTGCGGTTACAATTTTTTTCGCACGAGATTTACCCTAAGAGCGACTTGGATAGAGACCACTATTTTGTCATACATCATTTCCCCCAAAAGCTTCTATTCCGGGGTCCGTACGGTGAGTAGGAGAAGACACTTTTACCTTTACGTGCGGTTCCCGGCCGACTCCCCTTACAAGGCGCGGATCCAGGGGGGCGACGGCCCGGCCGCCCCCCCCGCAAAAAAAAAAAAAAAAAAAAGAGGAGAAAAAGGGAGAAAGAAGGAAAAAGGGAAAAAAAAAGAAGAAAAAGAAAGAGAGAGAAGCGAATAAGGCCCGATGCTTGTACAATTTTCGCCCAACTTTATTCAATAAGAAGCTCGAAATAGGCTTTATTTGGTTGTAAACGACCATAACTAAGGCCTTTAATGTGGGGAGGGCCCACATATTGTATTTTGCAATAATTGCTCAAACGCCTTTTTCAAAGAAAAAGAAATACATTAGTGACGAAAAGTAAATATAAGGAAAATATTTAAAACTAAAGCTTCAAAATTTCACAAAGAAAAGAGGCCTCGTGGACCCTCGGCCTCCTGAGAAAAATAGTCGGCCTCATGGGTATACTAGAAAGTGCCCCTTTATTTATTCAAAATATTTTTTGAAACCCCAAATTTTCGGCTCGCGCTTCGCGCTCGCTGATACCAAATCATAATGCACAAATAATAACTCCAATTTTTACCTTAAATTTTTTTTGAAACCCCAAATTTTCGGCTCGCGCTTCGCGCTCGCTGATACCAAATCATAATGCACAAATAATAACTCCAAATTTTATCTTACAATTTTTTTGAAACCCCAAATTTTCTGCTCGCGCTTCGCGCTCGCTGATACCAAATCATAATGCACAAATAAAAATTGAAAAAATTTTCAGCTCGCGGTTCGCGCTCTAAATAGGGTCTATAATACACAATTATCTGCAATTTTTTATACTAGAAAGTGCGCCTTTATTTATTCTATATATCTTTTAAAACCCCAAATTTTCGGCTCGCGCTTCGCGCTCGCGGATACTAAACCATAACGCACAATTTTGGGCTCTAAATTTTCGGCTCGCAGATGCCAATTCAGTAGGGTATATAATGCACAATTAACTCAAACTTTTCAGCTCGCGCTTCGCGCTCGCGGATACTAAATAGAGTCTATGAATACAATTATCTACAAAAACTTTTGTAGAAATCCCCTTTATTTATTCCATATATCTTTTAAAACCCCAAATTCTCGGCTCGCGCTTCGCGCTCGCGGATACTAAACCATAATGCACACATAACTCCCACTTTTAGCTCAAAATTTTCAGCTCGCGCTTCGCGCTCGCAGATATCAATTCAGTAGGTTATATAATGCACAATTAACTCAAAATTTTCAGCTCGTGCTTCGCGCTCGCGGATACTAAATAGGGTCTATGATACACAATTTGATTTTGATTTGAATTTATTCAGACAGAAAAATAAAATATTTACATGTCTTGGGATTGCTAAACAAGGTTTAGGAAAACCCATACAAGTTGGCATCCCAGATTTTGTAGATAATTGTATTCATAGACTCTATTTAGTATCCGCGAGCGCGAAGCGCGAGCTGAAAAGTTTGAGTTAATTGTGCATTATATACCCTACTGAATTGGCATCTGCGAGCCGAAAATTTAGAGCCCAAAATTGTGCGTTATGGTTTAGTATCCGCGAGCGCGAAGCGCGAGCCGAAAATTTGGGGTTTTAAAAGATATATAGAATAAATAAAGGCGCACTTTCTAGTATAAAAAATTGCAGATAATTGTGTATTATAGACCCTATTTAGAGCGCGAACCGCGAGCTGAAAATTATCAACAATTTTTTTATGCTAGAAATGCCCCTTTATTTATTCCATATACCTTTTAAAACCCCAATTTTCGGCTTCCGCTTCGCACTCGCTAAATCATAATGCAGAAATAACTCCAAATATTACCTAAAATATTTTCAGCTCGCGCTTCGCACTCGCGGATACTAAACCATATAAATGCACAAATAACTCTAATTTTTAACTCAAAATTTTCGGCTCGCGCTTCGCGCTCGTAGATTTCAATTCAATAGGGTATATAATGCACAATTATTTCAAATTTTACCTCAAAGTTTTCATCTCACGCTTCGCGCTCGTGGATACTAAATAGGGTCTATAATGCACAATTATCTAAATAATAGCTAAAAATTTTCGGCTCGCGCTTCGCGCTCGCTTTGTTTTTTTTTTCATTAATGAAACATATTCTTAAAATCATCAATTAATTTTTTTGTTTTGTTTTGTTGCTAGTATATATTATTAATTTGTTTTCATAGGAGTAAAAATGAAATTGTTTAAATTCCTCGCTTTAGGTCAGTATAGGCCTATATGTCGGGGAATGTTTTAAACTCGCGCTTCGCGCTCGTTCGCTCGCTCCGCTCGCATTTTTTTTTTCAAAGTTGGGCCCCCCCCCTCTGGAAAATCCTGGATCCGCACATTTTCCAGTAGTTATGCTTTAAATATAGGGGAGCCGGGAAGATCGACTGTGTGCAATCGATTTTCCCGGCGTTTTTCTCAACCCGGTAGGCCGTAGAAAACCCGTGGAATCACCAAAGGGACCCGAGCGGGTTTCTGCCGGTAGTCGTACGGTTTTCTGCCGGTAGCCGAGCGGGCTCCGCCTGTGTTTTTCAGCGAGTCCTCCAAAAAAATATTGACAGGTCTTTGCAATACGGTTCCCGTGCGACTTTCCTGCGGCCCCCGCCAGGGCCCATTAAAGGTTCCTGATGAGACTATACGAGAAGGCTATACTGTCTAGGGTCAGATCTCAAACTCTGTCCTGCAATATACTTTTGTTTATTTATATATGTATATATATATATATTTGGGGGAGGGGAGACCACTTTGGTCTTTTTAGATGTTTATCTAGGACTGAGCATCTCATTTCGTTTCCCAATACAATACATGGACCATTAATATCACTTTCAAATGAGTGTAATTTCTCTCCTAATGGGTGTAATGGGTGTACAAAATAAAAATAATATTTTGGATCAAAATGCGTCTATGAACTATCGGTTTAATGAATGGATCTTATTTATTCATGTAAGATTTACCCATTAGAGCATCTAAAATAAATAAATAAATAAATAAAATAAAAACACTTGGGAGTGGAACTCAAGTCCTCTGGATGAGAGTCTGTTCCCTTACAAAAATGTCCTGTGGTATTCCTATGGTATTTCTGAATGTCCTGTGGTATTCCTATGGTATTTCTATGGTACAATAAAATACCATAGAAGTACCATAGGGAAATACCACACAGGAAAAGGGTACCATAAGAATACCATACACCAGTGCTGTGGTATTTGGCACAAATACCGTATGTATGGTATTGCTGTATGGTTTTTGGCACAAATACCATATGTATGGTATTTCTGTATGGTTTTTTGCCACAAATACCATATGTATGGTATTTCTGTATGTTTTTTTGGCAAAAATACCATATGTATGGTATTGCTGTATGTTTTTTTTTTTGCACAAATACCATATGTATGGTATTGCTGTATGTTCATTTGGCACAAATAACCATATGTATGGTATTGCTGTATGGTTTTCTGGCACAAATACCATATGTATGGTATTTCTGTATGGTTTTTGGCACAAATACCATATGTATGGTATTGCTGTGTGGTTTTTTGGCACAAATACCATATGTATGGTATTTCTGTATGGTTTTGGGGCACAAATACCATATGTATGGTTCTTGGGCACAAATACCATATGTATGGTATTGCTGTATTGTTTTTGGCACAAATACCATATGTATGGTATTGCTGTATGGTTTTTTGGCACAAATACCATATGTATGGTATTGCTGTATGGTTTTTGGCACAAATACCATATGTATGGTAATGCTGTATGTTTTTTTGGCACAAATACCATATGTATGGTATTGCTGTATGGTTTTTGGTATTGCTGTATGGTTTTTTGGCACAAATACCATATGTATGGTATTGCTGTATGGTTTTTTGGCACAAATACCATATGTATGGCATTGCTGTATGTTTTTTTTTTACACATATACCATATGTTTGGTATTGCTGTATGTCTTTTTGGCACAAATACCACATGTATGGCACAAATACCACATGAAGAAAGTTCCATGAACCGTTAAATTTGCTTACACTCAAACGTCACGTGGAGCGACGAAATGCACTTTTTTTTTAAATTATTATTTTTCATCTTTTATTATTATTTGTTAGTACATAGGTTAAGTTTGAAGCATGTTTCTACTAGGGATGGGAGCCCCGTGTTACAATTATTGTCCCGGTCTCCCCTACCATTAAGGGGCGGCGATTTCATGTGATGACGGTCAGGGGTGGGGGGAGAACGAAGACCCCGGAATGGGAATTATTATAGACTCGAACGGAATAAGGCTTCCTAAATATTTGTATACCCAAAATTCGAAATAGAATGATATATTTCACATATTATGCAGAAACTAATGACAATTTTACGAATATAAGGTTGGAACAAATAAAACATATTCCACAAAATACGACCTGAAGACAGAGTTAAATCGTTAAATCATTGTATTGTTATTTTTTGTGAGCGCGAAGCGCGAGCTAAAAATTTTGCTCTATAATAACATTAATCATTGTATTCACTAGCTGATAATCACTACCCTTAAAGAAAATACAATTCCGAAGAGCGAGTGAAAATCTCATTAATCAACGTTTTACAATATATATATATATATATATATATATATATATATATATATATATATATATATATATATGTGTGTTTGTAATCCCTTTCTGAATATGGTCACTTTTTATAACGATACGGACCTGAAAACAAAGAATTGAAAGAAATTTAAAAGTTTCTTTCCATCACATTTGGACAAGTGGGCAAATTCAAAATTTATCCAAATTATTTAGAAAATTAAAACAAAATGTGAAGCTTTGAAAATCAAAGGGACACGTCCCCCTGATTGCCGCCAAATTTGGAGAGGAATTAATTATACACTAGATCGGAATAAATAAAGCATCCCAAAGAGACATATAATATAGGCTAATATCCAAAATTCACAATAGAATGACCTACCTCACACATTATTCCAAAGTTACAAATAAAGCGTTGTAACAAATAAAAGAATAAATGAATATAGGGACCTGAAGAAAGAATATTAGTTTAATTATTGTCAGGTGCTTTTGTTTGCAAGCGAAGTGCCTCTTCGTCTATTATATGTACATATATTTGTGTTAAGCTTTAAAAATCGAGGGTGGACGATCCCCCAGAAAACAAAAATCGATGGGGGGGGGGGTGGGCTCGATCGTCCCCCCGTCCACCCGGGACGCCGCCATACCTACCGTTGTGTAGTATTGTCACAGGATTTTTTTTTCATAAGGGATAGTTTCTTACAGGAATTGACTAAGTGGTGTTTGACCAAGTCGACTTGATTAGACAAAATGGGAATTAATTAGACCAAATGGTAATTTGACGAAATGATTGAAGACAAACATCCAACAGGGATGAAACCAATGGGCATTAGTCAAAGTGGATTTATGGCAGTTTACTGCTGAAGTTTGGTAGTCGTATGGTATTCCTGTGGTACTTCGTGTGGTACTATGGTAAGTAGCTCATTTGCATACAATGTTTTTGTATGCACAAATCAGTATTTTGTGAAGCTTACTTCATTAACTAGTAATTGCCTGCATATTAATATTTTTTCTTTTAGGGAAATATATTTCCTAAACACAAAGTAACATCAAGAGCGATAGTTTTGACATTTGCATTATTATCAAGAAATATAGAAAATAACTAACTGTGACCCAAAATATTTTTGCTAAATAGTGGTATATATACCAGTGTATGGTATCCTTGGGTGTCTAGCAGCAGTCCTGGGGTAACGGCGTGTGGTATCCCTGAATTAACGGCGTGTGGTGTTCCGGTCGTAACGGTATGTCATAATCCTGGTAACTGTGTGCAGTATTGATGTGTGGTACTAGTTTGGGATAATGCTTTTAGGTATTTTTGCTGTATGGTACTCCTGTATGGTATTTTTTGTGGTACTTGTGCTTAAAATACCATAGTAAATCCTGTGGTATTTGTGCCAAAATACCATAGGAAATCCTATGGTATTTTGGCTGTATGGTACTGCTGTATGGTATTTTGTGTGGTATTTGTGCCAAAAAAACCCATAGGAAATCCTATGGTATTTTGGCTGTATGATACTGCTGTATGGTATTTTGTGTGGTATTTGTGCCAAAAAAAAACCCATAGGAAATCCTATGGTATTTTGGCTGTATGGTACTGCTGTATGGTATTTTGTGTGGTATTTGTGCCAAAAAACCATAGGAAATCTATGGTATTTTGGCTGTATGGTACCGCTGTATGGTATTTTGTGTGGTATTTGTGCCAAAAAAAAACATAGGAAAATCCTGTGGTATTTTGTATGGTACCATTGTGTGGTACCACACGATATTTTTGTAAGGGTTCCTCATACCACTCGGCTAGTATTACTGATAGCGACAACTTGATTCCTAATTTAAATGAACCAAACTAGGATAATATATTAGTGCACGTTCAAGGCTTATTTTTTAGTAATTACTTTGTAAACGGCTCGGAAAAAAAAATCGCGTACAGCTCAAACAGAATTTATCAAAACGACTGATACAATACGCCGTCCGGGTCCCGCGGATGGTACTGTGATCGCCCCTTTAACTGGTACGAGTACATTTGTCCATAACCCCATCGGTTTTGCGGAAGGGTGCATTTGAACTTCCTTTTTTTTTAAAATAAATATAATAGGCCTATTAACATAATACTAATAATGATAATAAAATAAATAAAAATGATAATGTTGATAATAATGAGTAAAAGAAGGATTTTGTGCGACAACTTAACTTCATGATCATACTGCGCGAGTACTTAAAGTGAGTCTTAAAGACTGAGTCTTTCAGCATTCAAACTCATTACAATGAGTCACGGGTTCGTTTGTATAACGAAACACTTGATTGATCAAGTGTATCACCATGACTCGTCACAAATAGGGTACCCGTAGGGAATACCGGACAGTAGGGAATACCGGACGGTCACCACATGTCCAGCCCTAGCTGCCAACATAAGATCAACTGAGTTGAAATACCGGCATCTATTGGTCAGGTGGTCTGTCTGGGAAGGTTGAATGCTGTGTTCGACAACAACAAGTGAGAAATCTCCGAGAAAACTACCACAATCTGTCAAGGTAGGAAAATTTGCAGCCTGAAAAATGGCCTGATGTAAAAATTGACATTTTAAAGAATGTGATGGTATAAAAATAAAATTGAGGCATGACCTCTATTTCATGCATTATGGACATGTGTGGAGGGTGGGCCAAAGGTGTATGGAGTGTATGCACTGTACAAAGCCTGTGTATTGGGGTGGTAGTGGGTTGAAAAGTGCTAGTCAGTCATTTTTTGTGTAGGGAATACCGGACACCACATGGACGGTTGTTTATTTTACTTCCGGGTTAAGTTGCTAAGCATGTAGACCAAATTGTAAGTTGCATATATAATGTATTTTATTTATTTATCAAATTGTCTGACAATTTTAAAATGTCTATTTCTCTTTATTATTATTGTGATATGTCATGATCTACATGAAATATGAAGTTATTCTGAGTGTTTTGAAATTTTGTAGTAAAATGCATATAATCTTCTAAAAATGAATAATGTTATAAAGAATCTATACAAACATGTTAAGTTGATGGTTTACATTCAAATCAGTGCTTCCAGACAGATCTTTATACCAAAAAAAAGGGCAAAAACATACTGTCCGCTATTTCCTACAATTTACGATGACGTCATTATTTGCATATAACTGCCTCACCAAATATTTGATTACCTCAAATTTTTTTGGAAAATAAAGTTGAATGATGTTGCTAAGCAATGAGAATCTTTTTCTTTTGTGATTTTATTGTTTTCATGTGCTAATTAAGCAAATGAGATTAAGTGGCCGGTATTCCCTACATCTACCCTACGTCTGCAAGTCTTCATGATTCACTTGGAGTGAGTCATGAAGATTCAAGTGGGTATTGAAGACTCACTTAAAGTGAGCGCCGGAGTAGTCAGACTCATTTTGTGGTGAGTCATGATGACTTACGCGGACAAACCGTTGACTTTATGACGCATATATGTTGCAGCTATTACTGTTGCAGTATACCCAAACTTGCAACAGAACCTAGTCCACTCTTCAATAAAGAACTAACTACCCAACGACGTCGATTGCAGGATGGTGAACAGGCGCGTATTCAGGATTTGGCACCATGGGGCCCGATGTGATTTTGATTTTGGCGCCCCCAGTGATGGATCCAGAAAAGTATACCCCATCCCTCCCACCCCGTTACACCGGGTGAGACAAAAGGTACACTTAATTTTTTTCACGTCACGCTGGGGGGGGGGGGATGACAACGAAATGCAAATTAATTCATGACGCGCCCAATTTTTAAAAAAGTAAAAAAGAATACACAGGTGCACTGTAGACTTTCGTGGCGACCTCTGATGCCGCCAGTTTCATAGGAAAACTGAAAAGTAATTTGTGTTGAAAATAAATAATTGGGAATATTTTCTATTTTATTTGGTCGCAGAACACGGGTATTAAACACGTGACAAACTATATATCAAAGCCCTATTATGTCCTAATATCGGGCGAAATATTGTATAATAAATGGTTGTAAAATATGAAATACCTCAGAATTCGACAATTTTTAAATCAACATTTTACACATTTCCACAAATATCCAGAGTACAAAAAATTAAGATTAGTTTGTTGGAATATATTCATTTGCGATGTTATGTGTCATGCGGCCAGTCAAGTAAATCCAGTCATTTTTCAAGAAAATATTGCTACATTTATTTTTGCTTTCCCCTGTGAAAGTGAGCGATGTGTCTACTCATTCTATCCGACCAGAGGCAGCGAAAAGTAATTAATAATTACTTTTCGCTGCCTCTGGTCGGATAGAATGATAATATAATGATAAAGCATATTTCGTTATGTAACTGGCCAGTAAGTCTGTATTTAGGCAGAAATCTTTTGTCGACAATCTGCGAGAAAATTCCAATGAAACTCATGTCTGGCATATTTTATCCAAGCGGCATCACAATCCCATCAAAAGAGTTAGCTACGTTGTTTCTCCATGTGTTTGAAGCTCCTTGGTTAAACAGAGTCTCAGGTACGTTGAACCGTCTCATTTATTTTGTCTCGCAATGAAAATCTTAGATGGCTTGTGACAAGACAGTGGCAATACAGCCAGATGCGTGTCTTTTGAAAGCAAGCTCAAACCGAATGCTAACATTGTTCTCCCAATCATAATTATAAATATAATTAAACTTCTCCAGGATATAGGTAGACCTAATGCGAGCGCGAAGTGATCAGAACACATTTTCTTGTCTCCTTTTTCTCTGTACGTTCTTCTTCTTTTCTTTCTCCTCTCCTTTCCTTCTTGAGCTTCATATCCTTCCTCCTCTAAATTTCCTTTCGTTCCCATTTTCTCTCTTTCTGTTTCTTTTTTTTTTTTTGCGACGCAAATCGGGAGGAAATCCAGACGAATCCAGAATATTCCAGACGAATTTATATATAGACGAACCTATGAACGAAACCAAACAAAGAATTTAAACAAATCCAGGTGGAAATATAGATGAAAACGTACAAATCCAGACGAAGCCCCAAATTCGGGTCCCCAGATTCGCTTCATTCACCACAGTTCGCCGCCCAGTGAGATGACCCCTTTAGTATTAGAATTATTCTTAGTTCTTCTTCTTCTTCCAATATGGTACAGTCCACCGCTGGTGTATTATCGTACCTTGTAGACTCATAGTTGGAAAAGTAATTAAAAGCACTAAGGATTAGATTCGTGATTTCGATCAGAAAAAGACTAATCGTAAAACGAGAAATTCCTGGAAAACATATTTTACTAAAATCCATGTCATGGTACGAGTACTAACGAGTTCCTTTGGAGATTTGGAGTTAAGGGGTCGGGTTTCATGTCGTTTGTCACGTCATTTTTTTGTTTGACATGCCTAATAGATTAAAACCACGTTCAATATGAGATTCTGTGCGTATAAAAATAGGGTAATACATTTTCAGATGGGCTCTGTTCCAAGCTCTTTTTTTTTCGACAATTTATTTGTAACGTAAAATTTAGGAGGAACCCTTCACCTTCGCATTGATACTTCTTGCATCACAGATGTGATGCATATAACCGAGTGTATTGCAAATGAAGGTGACATGTACAAAATTAAGCCTTTGCAAGTTTTGAGAAAATGAGACAGGACCTAGTGAAGGCTTTCCCTGGTATCACATCAAAACAACCCTATTCAACTATGTGGCAGCAGTGAAAGTATTCACAGAAATTTTAACTTCGCGTTAACTCTGTCAAAGATGGAAGGGGAGAGATCAAAATGGGCCCCTCTCGTAATTACCAATTGTTATACGCCATTCTATACGCTTTGATGATTTTCAACCAAATTTGGTGAATTGAATCACAAACATTTAGATCCATGTTTTGTCGGAGTATGACAATCGGTATTACCAAATTTGCAGCCATGTCAGTCAAATTTTTGGTCATTTTCTTTACCCATATCCAGATAATTTAGTCTGCTAAATGAGGCTTATTTCTTTAAATTGAAAAGAATAGCATTCCAAACTACATGTAAATAGCGTTCTCGTTCTTATGATTCTTTTACTTTTCAAGCGACAAATGAACAATAACTATAGTAGAAAAAATAGTTTATAGAGTACATATATTATAGGAATGCCAATTTTTCAAATTTTTCTAAGAATACGGTAAATTTTACAGAATGTGATCATATTTCGGTATATAAACACAACACAAAAAGAAAGTTCCCCCTATTTTAAATATCAATAAATTTTTAAAAAGGAGAAGTTACAAAAATCTAATTATATGTCCATGTAGGGAATTTAATTAGCTACTACGGGACTGAATTTTAGGAAAAATCATGTTGTCATGCTTCAGTGATTAATGGTTAAATGCAAAAATGTCATTTTTTGAAGTTCGCAAGCCTAAAATAACAACTTTGATTCAATGATATCGGACCAATTGTTAGATTTTAAACATTTCACGCATCAGAATGTACCAAAACCGTATCAGGACAACTTACCCCGGACAATTACCCCCCGGACAACTACCCCCCGGACAATTACCCCCCAGGAACAATTACCCCCGGACAATTACCCCCGGACAATTACCCCCTGAGGACAATTACCCCCGCGAGGACAATTACCCCCGGACAATTACCCCCCGGACAATAACCCCCGGAAAATTACCCCCCGGACAATACCCCCCAGACAACTACCCCCGGACAATTACCCCCAAGGACAAATTACCCCCACCCCGGACAATTACCCCCGGACAATTACCCCCCTGAGGACAATTACCCCCCAGACAATTACCCCCAGACAATTACCCCGAGGGACAATCCCCAGACAATAACCCCCGAGGACAATTACCCCCCGGACCAATACCCCCCGGACAACTTACCCCCGGACAATTACCCCCTGACAATTACCCCTGAGACAATTACCCCGGACAATTACCCCCCGGACATTACCCGGGACAATTACCCCAGACAATAACCCCGAGGACAATTACCCCCCCCCCGACAACTACCCCCGACAATTACCCAGGACAATTACCCCCCCCCCCCCCGGACAATACCCCGGACAATTACACCCTGAGGGACCAATTACCCCCTGCAGGGCAATTACCCCCCAGACATCACCCCCAGACAATTACCCCGAGGACAATTACCCCCAGACAATAACCCGGGGACAATTCCCCCGGACAATACCCCCCGGACAACTCCCCCCCCCGGACAATTACCCCTCAATAACCCCCTGAGGACAATTACCCTCAGCAATTACCCCCCAGACAATTAACCCCGAGGACAATTACCCCCAGACAATACCCCTAGGACAATTACCCCCCGGACAATTACCCCCGGACAACTACCCCCGGACAATACCCCAAGGACAATTACCCCAAGACAATTACCCCCCGGACAATTACCCCCGGACAATAACCCCCCGGATAATTACCCCCCGGACAATTACCCCGGACAACTACCCCCCGGACAATTACCCCTGAGGACAATTACCCCGGACATTACCCCAGACAATTACCCCGAGGACAATTACCCCAACGACAACTCACCCCAAGACAATAACTACTGGACATTACCCCCGACGACAACTACCCCAAGACAAAACCCCCTGGATAATTACCCCACGGACAATTATCTCCCAAGGACAACTACCCCAAGAACGCCGTAAAAACCAAGTAAAGATATTTGTATATTTAATATGTCCAACGGCAATATTTAAGCATGAAAAGCTTAGTAAAGTATGTTTATCGTAAGAACGACTGTAAGGAGAGCAACAACAACATCAGACGAAACGGGTCTTGTACAAGTTGCAAATTATCTTTATACTTCATTTCTTCCCAATTCCATTATCATCATGTTTATTCATATTTTTTCAGGCCTAATTAATTGATTTATGTGATACAATAAAATTCGATAAAAATCAATAAATTTGTTTGGATAATACTACGTTGTTTTCGTCTTTAACAATATAATCAATTCTCGATAGTTTTATACAGTAACCACATGAATAAGGTGGTGTAATTCAAACAAAACCTTATTGGCCCGAATTCTTGACGGTGGATTCTACAAAATCCGTGGTCTGAAACCATGGTTTCTATGGGCGGTCATAAGGGCCATAATTAACTCTATAAATTAACAAGTAAAGTGAAAAATAAGTAATTTTTGACATTTGATTTTACGATTAACCTTATTTTTGCTTAAATTGACGTTGGGCTTTAGTTTATATTTTCACTTTATTTGCTAATTTATGGAGTATGGAAAAACACTGTAGTTAATTTTGTTATATCGTTTACAATTTAGGAATTTTGGTACTTAACTTCCTTCTTTGACGTTTAACTTCTATCACCCTAAGTGGTAAAATTACAAGGTGTTATTGTGTGTATTATCTTTATTTCAAAGTTATTAAGCTTATTAAGTTATAAAGGCACATCTTTATCTGGAATATTGGGAAGGAAAAGGGGAAAAAAAGGAAGAAAAAAGAGAGGGAAAAGCAAGGAAAAAAGAAGAAAGTGAGAGAGAGAGAGAGAGAGAGAAAAGAAAAAAGAGAAATTTAAAATAGAAAGGGAAAGAGAAAGTAGAAAATAATTCGAAAACATGCAACACCCGGGCGGACTCACAATTGATTCCAAATCGATTGCCGGAGAAAGCGGGGATCACTAGGGGAGTGGGCTCAATGGAATTGGCCGGGGTAATTGTCTGGGGGTAATTGTCCTGGGGGTAATTGTCCGGGGGTAATTGACCGGTGACGGTAATTGCTATCCGGAGGGGTTATTGTTTCCGGAGGAGGTAATTGTTCCGGGGGTAATTTGTTCCGGGGGTAATTGTCCTGGGCGGTAATTGTCCGGGGGTAATTGTCGGGGGCGTAATGTCCGGGGGTAATGTGCAGCGGGGTAATGGCCCGGGAGAGGTAATTGTCCGGGGGTATATTGCCGGGGGTAATTGTCCGGGGTTATTTCCGGGGGTAATTGTCCGGGGGTTATTTGTCCGAGGGGGTAATTGGTCGGGAGGTAATTGTCCGGGGGTAATTTGTCGCGGAGGGTAATGTCCTCGGGGGTAATTGTCCTGGGGTAATTGTCCGGGGTAATTGTCCGGGGGGTAATTGCCTCGGGGGTAATTGTCCGGGGGGTAATTGTCCGGGGCGGTAATGTCAGGGGGTAAGTGTCTAGAACCAAGCAAAACGTGCTTCCAAACATACGGAAAGGACATTTGTGAAAACTTAACGGTTGAGTGAGCATGCAGCAAAAAAAATGCCAAAACTGCAATTTTTACATTTTATCCATTGTAAAATTGATCAATTATGATGGGATTCATGTCTAGGAAGAGTGTTTTTAACTTTTGCCAAAAATTTAAATCAATTCACGGTTGAATGAACACCATAACACACCATGTGAAAACACTAAGTAAGTATTCTTTCCATTTTGTACACTAAAAATCATGTGAATATATGTTTTTGTATTATTTTTATGACCGGTGAACGTGTGTACATGATCATATTGCATTTATTAAAAATTTCATGCTTCAGTGAGCATGTGGCACTTGAAAAGCTGTTTTTTAATTTAGAGACCAAAATTAAATTGCTTACTTTGCTTTACCATAACAATTCGTTTGAAAGTATTAATTTGATTTTTAGTGTACAAAATGGAAAGAATACTTATTTAGTGTTTTTCACATGGTATTTTATGGGGCTTATGCTAAAGTGTAGCGTTGTGGCGCGGCGCGGCGCGCTGAAAAGTGGAAATAATCGACGAAAAAAAAATAAGGTGTCTTTAAAGTGTCCTACGAAAAAAGGAAAAGATTCTGGATCGATTTTTGTGAAATTTTTGGAAATGATTATCATTTTTCGGACTCGAGACTTTTTTAAGCCCTTGTGTGGGGTTAGTGTGCATGTGTGTGTGTGTGTGTGTGTGTGTGTTTGTGTATGTCAAAAATTGTGTGACTAATAGTTCCAAAACGATGAAAAGTTCGGTCGATCCTGTTTACGGCTATCGGCAGCTATGACATCAGCAGCAATCAGAAATCGCGATGGTCTAGTCCTGGTCCACTCCTGGTCCTGGTCCACGTTCACATTGTTTAAATTTCAATGAAATTTATTATGAAACTATAAGGCAGTATAAAGCCTATGTAAGGTCACGGCTCTATATGTCAAAATAAGAAAATTCTAAACTTTTCTACCATTATTTTGCTAGTAAATTTACAACACTTGTTTTGGGTCCCAGATTCGAGTCCCAGCCATGGCATTAATTTCTTTCCGCAAGAAATTCATCCATATTGTGCAGCACTCGATCCAGGTACAGGTGAGGTAAACTACTGGAATTGTTTAGACATCCTTAAATTGGCAACATATTATCAATACATATCGATTTCCGCGTTAATTGCTATTTTAAAACTATTTGACACATTATCGACAATTGAGCCAATTTGATAAAATAATTGAAATGATGTAGAAGTAGAAAGGAAAATTCTAATGCTGCCAATTTGAGGAGGAGAAATATAAGTTTGATCTAAAACAAGTCCTGTCCCGAATGAGCCAATTGCCAAGGAATAAGGGAATACCTTGTGCTAATTTGTTTCACGAAATTCCCAAACATACAAACATGCAGTACACACACACACACCCACACACACATACACACACAAACACCCACAAACACACACAAACACCCGCACACACACACACACACACACACACACGATGCCACACCACACAATACGTGCCAAACAATTCTGAATCTTTTCCTTTTTTGTAGGACGCTTTAAAGACACCTTATTTTTATTTCGTCGATTATTTCCACTTTTTAACGCGCCGCGCCGCGCCACAACGCGACACTTTAGCATAAGCCTTTTATGGTGTTCATTCAACCGTGAATTGATTTAAATTTTTTGGCAAAAGTTAAAAACACTATTCCTAGACATGAATCCCATCATAATTGATCAATTTTACAGTGGATAAAATGTAAAAATTGCAGTTTTGGCATTTTTTGCTGCATGCTCACTCAACCGTGAAATTTTACACAAATGTCCTTTCCGTATGTTTGGAAGCACGTTTTGCTTACATTCGGATGCGTGAATACGTTTATTATTGTTTGACAATAACAAGAATAAAGACAATTATGAGAGAATACAATTAACTAGGTCAGTTTACAAATTCGTCGGCTAATTAAAGGGTCGCGTAATCGATCTACATGAATATGTCAAACGCGCCATGTCGGCAGATATCACAGAAACGCGGGGTCTTTTGTACATTCTCCGAGATAGAGAGTGAAATACTTTTCCACGCGTAAACATGAAACTTGCAATTGTGGAAGCTATTATATGAAATAAAATCATTCTTATCATGGACTCCGTTCGAGAAGCAATGTTTTTTGTCCTCAGGCAGCCTGCAGTGGATATAATGTTTGGATTACTTTCTGCTTTGGGGGATATCTGACGCTAATTTGTATATCTGTCTAAATTCCACCCTATCTATATCTGGATATTGTATTTTACTTCACACTGCGGCTGACAGACGATTAATATCTTCATGAGTTTAGTTTTGCTGTCTAGTCAAGTGATACACCCGGTGAAATATTAGATTTGGAAGATAGTAAATTTTAGTGCACATAATCAATGATTTGGATGGAGAAGTGGGTCGCGGCTGTGATAGACCGGGAAATTGAAGGCTAATGGCCGGTGTCGTTGGACCGCTGGCAGAGAGTGGCAAGATCGGGTCTGCATAATTACGACAGGTGAGGTTGCACGATTCCGGAACATTTATTGATATAGAGGGGTCTAGACCCTCTGTAGAAATTATTGGTTGTTACAGGCTATAGCCATGTCTAGATAAAGACAATATTTGGGGCATACCATGGATGCATGTTAGAGGGCGAATGCCTAACTTGAGATGTAAATTGACGAGATAGGCCCTATATGATCATTGCCTAATTATATGAGGTAGGTTTGGCCATAACATGATATGCCTGCCCGGTTCGGTCGGGACCTAAACAATTGCGAACGGTGAAGAAATTTCCCGACGTGGAAACCAATTGAAATGCAAGGATATTGTACGATTGATCACTACATAGGCTTATTAAGAGGCTAAAATTGCCTCCTGATTTATATGATGGCAAGACTGAGGTTGAACGTAGAGAAGCGGTGAGGTGTTATATACACAAAATTGGCAATCCGCTGTATTTAGAATGTGTGCTTTATACTTAAACCCTTTTTCTATTTTATACTGACGGACGGAAATGAAAACAAGCAATAATCGTTACATTCGAAGAAATCCGTAAAGTTGTTGCAGATAATGTTTTGTTGCATGAATATTTTAACAAATACGTTAACTGAAGAGAGAATTGTGGTTCCTTGATTATTCGTTTTCTGAAGTGAGGCTACACCCATTGGTTTTAATTGCACGTATATTGCATAAAGCAATCTATGCCCATGATTGGTTTTGGGGAGGCTCAGCAAATATGCTGATTGAGTAAAGCACACTTCAATTACACGTAGGTAAAGAATGCCGGTGTGAAAATTTAAGTTGCATAATAACCTCGAAATGAATGAACAAATTGAAATCATGAAACGATATTAAAGATAACTCATGACAATGTGGTTGCATGTTCATATGAGTAATATATCTCTGGAACAAGTTACTTCTCGTAGTTCTCGTCCTTTTTGTTGCAGGGACCTTGATCTTGGCGGATAGCTCACCCGTGGCCGGACGCAGGTTTACCTACTAAGTTGAGAGCAAAGTTGCAGAGCATTCCGGTTCACCATTGAACGACCCTCCTGTTCCATTGAATTGCTGTCACAATGATGAAAATACAACCCGGTCAACCGGCATCCGCATTGCATGTTATATCACTTATAGTAGTGAGAATAGTCGATGGATATTTTGACCCAAGTTTTGTGCTGGACCCATATTGTTGACTGATTTTCCCCATTCCATTTACTGTTTTGCATGCCTGAACCTATAATTAGAGTGATTCGAGTTAGTGATGCTGATTACATTGTGCATGAGAATATACCGATAGTTGGAAAGAAGGGGAATCAGTATTCGGATGGCCATGATGGAATGGAATGACATAGGCCCATTACTTTCATTTCCATTTATATTATCTGATGATCCTTTTGAAAGTGCTGGATACGTCTCGGATAATGTTGAAAGGCCTGGAATTGATTTTGTCACAGATAGAAGCAGTAGGAAGAGAGATTTGATCTACTGTCAGGACGAGATGTTGGTAAAATATATATATATATCCATGATAATTAAACTGTTTATATGCTTCATTTGGTAAGCTAATGTATAAGCTGTTGAAGTAAAACGTATGGAATGTAGAGTATTGACTAGATAATCCACAGTGAGGAAAATCTCGAGTATTTATGGCAAGAATTGCCTAAAATAGCAATAGGCACCCGGTCTAAAGCCGGATGAAAACAGATTTGTAGCGCCCCATTCTGTTATCGATTTGTTTGTCTTGCAAGGAGCAGGGAGGGCGCCCCCGTCCATCACCCTTGGCTGTCCCCCACGTTTCCTCCAAATTCTGGGGGTTTTTCGTGGCCTCCGTAAATAGTGTATCTATACACTTGACAGGTGTTGGGCGCCTTGCATATTTTAGGGGTTTTATTGATAATGACCCCATAGTTTTAGGCCGAATATTAAGGAAAGAAGGCCGCCTTTATGAAATTGTCTATTGTTGATATTGCCTTGAAGACTAATGACAGAGAATGGGGAGTACTCTATATACCACGGAATTGACTATTTATATGGATATTTGGGTTGGCTTGAGTGGACACGATGCTTGTTTTTATATATATTACCGATTTCAAGCCAGAATATGTGGTATTTGCACGACTATCAAAAGTTGACATATCATAAGGTACAGATAGTGGAGTTATTGTTATGCTCCTGTCTGCTTATGCAAATCATAGATATACAAATGTAAATCACGGATTTGAAGCCCAAATAATGTATTTTTTATTGGGCTCGATTATGGATATGGAGAATTGGTTTCGCTTGGGTGGACATGATAATTGGTTAGTATATATCTCGGATTTTGAAGCCAATATATGTGTATTTTCGGTTTGGTTATATTATTGTTGGGCTTGGATTATGTGGACATGATGGTTGGTTCGGCTTGTTGGGCTTGTTAACGACTTGGGTGGTTGGTTGGGCTTGATATTGACATGGATGCATCGTTGAGCTTGTAATTGAATGATGGAATAGAAGAGCATCCAATGGTTCTTAAGTTTGCTTGCAAAGCAACACCTCAGAAAAATTGGCTTTAAACGTTTTATGGAAATGGTTGAGGAAATGGAATTTGAGATTACATTGAGGTAAAGAAAAATGGAGTAATGGGTGATTATGGTGCAGTAATATCTTATATATATATATTGTTTTATGGGGATTTGGGGATTTTTCTTTTTCTTCTGCTCAGGTATTATACTCATTTCCCAAATGCCTCCAGGGGAAAAATGGCCAAGAGCGCCATGAATTGACGGTGGGGACAGGCTGTGATTGCCAGAGCTTGTGTATATGGAACCAATAGCCCAGGAAACTGGGCATACTGGGTGGAGCACCGTCCCCCAGCTTGGCCCTCTACCATACCTTTAATGCTAGAGGACCCTGGACACGTGACCTGTGTCCCTTGGGTTTTTGTAATTGGCTTGTAACCACTGAAACACAGCCTGTCGCCCTCCAACGATTATAATCACGTAACTTTGGAAATGTTTTATATATATTTATATTGAGTTGAAATTAGTTCGGTTTGAAATGGTAAAAATAACTACATGTATGATACAATTATTGTCCATATATATATTATATATTACCGAACTTGTATTACGTCTTTGTTGGCAATGATATTAAATATTGATTAATTGGTGTCATGTTGGAAATCATGAAATATCTCGAACGGAGAATAAAAAGATGAGAAAAGGCAACCCTTGTATAAAATTGTTATTCTTCTCATAATACGTTTATTATTGTTTGACAATAACAAGAATAAAGACAATTATGAGAGAATACAATTAACTAGGTCAGTCGAGTTGTTTACAAATTTGTCGGCTAATTAAAGGGTCGCGTAATCTACATAAATATGTCAAACGCGCCATGTCGGCAGATATCACAGAAACGCGGGGTCTTTTGTACATTCTTCGAGATAGAGAGTGAAATACTTTCCCACGCGTAAACATGAAACTTGCAATTGTGGAAGCTATTATATGAAATAAAATCATTCTTATCATGGACTCCGTTCGAGAAGCAATGTTTTTTCCCTCCACCCACCCCTCCATTCCTCGACAATAATTGGAACTTTGTTTGGTCCCCTTCTAAGTCATGAAAGACTGGGCATATGATTGGAGGGGAGGGGAAAGTTGTCAAAAATCTTGCTATTGACATTAGTGGAGGAGGGGCTTTATAAGGACATTGATCGTTGGTTGGACGTGTTATTGGCTGGATGGTTGGTTGGGCTTGCTATTATTTTTGATGGTTCGTTGGGCTTGTTAATGATATTGGCGGCTGGTTGGGCTTGTTGTATACATGGCTGGTTGGTTGGGCTTGTTATTGACTTGGATGGTTGGTTGGGCGTGTTAAAGACATGGTTGTCTTGATAATCCACTTGGTTGGTTGGGCTTGATATTCCCATGGATTGTTTGCTAGGCTTTCTATAGTCATGGATGGTTGGTTGGGCTTGGTAATGGACAAGACTAGTGGACTTGTTCAAACATATTTTATACTTATTTAAGTTTGTTAACTTGGTTTTAGATTGTCGGTTATTGTTGTTTATAACAATTGGTTGATTTTAACATTGATTATTGTCATGGATAGTTGGATGGGTTTGATAATGTTAAGGATGGTTTTCGCGACCGGCTATTGTCATGGTTGGTTGGTTGGGCTTGGTAATGGATCAGAATATTGGACTTGTTTAAACATATTTTATACTTATTTAAGTTTGTTAACTTGGTTTCACATGTCGTTTATTCTTGTTAATGACAATTGATTAATTTTTAACATTGATTAATTCCATGGATAGTTGGTTGAGATTGATATTGTAATGGATGGTTTCCTAGGCTTGCTATTGATTTGGCTGGCTGGTTGGGCTTGGTAACTGACAGGATTATTGGGCTTCTTTAGTTCCATTTAAACTATTTTAAGTTTGGTAACCTAATTTCAGATTGTCATTCATTTATCTTAATAACAATTGACTGAGTTTAACACTGATTATTGACACATGGATGGTTGGTTGGGCTTGATATTGTCAAGGATGGTTGGCTAGGCTTGCTATTGTTATGGATGGTTGGTTGGACTTGGTAATGGATAATATTATTAAGCTTGTTCGATCATTTTTATACTTATTTAAGTTTGTTATCTGGATTTCAGATTGTGTGATGGTCAAGATTATTGGGCATGTTCGGTCACATTTATACTATTTAGGCATGTTAACTTAATTTTAGATGGTCGTTTATTCTTGTAAATAACAATTGATTGAGTTTAACACTGATTATTGACACATGGATAATTGGCTGGGCTTGCTATTGCTTGGATGGTTGGTTGGGCTTGATAATGGACACGATTATTTACATTTTATAATTATTTAAGTTTATTAACTTGATTTCAGATTCTTGCATAATCTTGTGAATTACATTGATTCAGTTTATAATTGTTCATGTAATGAATTCTTTACAATGTGGAGGTTGTATGGGATTTTTCTTTTTCTTCTGCTCAGGTATTGTACTCATTTCCCAAATGCCTCCAGGGGAAAAATGGCCAAGAGCGCCATGAATTGACGGTGGGGACAGGCTGTGATTGCCAGAGCTTGTGTATATGGAACCAATAGCCCAGGAAACTGGGCATACTGGGTGGAGCACCGTCCCCCAGCTTGGCCCTCTACCATACCTTTAATGCTAGAGGACCCTGGACACGTGACCTGTGTCCCTTGGGTTTTTGTAATTGGCTTGTAACCACTGAAACACAGCCTGTCGCCCTCCAACGATTATAATCACGTAACTTTGGAAATGTTTTATATATATTTATATTGAGTTGAAATTAGTTCGGTTTGAAATGGTAAAAATAATTACATGTATGATACAATTATTGTCCATATATATATTATATATTACCGAACTTGTATTACGTCTTTGTTGGCAATGATATTAAATATTGATTAATTGGTGTCATGTTGGAAATCATGAAATATCTCGAACGGAGAATAAAAAGATGAGAAAAGGCAACCCTTGTATAAAATTGTTATTCTACTCATAAATGTTTAAAATCTAACAATTGGTCCGATATCATTGAATCAAAGTTGTTATTTTAGGCTTGCGAACTTCAAAAAATGACATTTTTGCATTCAACCATTACTCACTGAAGCATGACAACATGATTTTTCCTAAAATTCAATCCCGTAGTAGCTAATTAAATTCCCTACATGGACATGTAATTAGATTTTTGTAACTCCTCCTTTTTAAAAATTTATTGATATTTGAAATAGGGGGAACTTTCTTTTTGTGTTGTGTTTATATAGTAACTTAACATATGGAAACGACACCTTAATAGTGCTTTCGGAAATTGCAGTATCAGAGAAAATGTTTGAAGCTGTATTAAACGACACCTTAATAATTGGAACAAAAAATGTATTTTATCAACTTAATTAATTGCACAAAGCGCCCTCTTGTGGTAAAATCTGTTAACAATTATTTAATTGCACAAAGTGCCCCCCCCCATTAAGTGACCTTGAAAAGTTATTATTCTGGTAAACAATATTGATAAATCATAGAAAACAGATTTGTAACATTCTAAATCATCAGACTGTGATAATTACATGATCAAAGTGATTCAGTGCCATGCAATTTAGTGCATTTCCCTATGTAATTTTTTGCTTATTTTAAATAGCGCACCCATGTGGTAACCTTGAGAAATTTCAGTTACACAAATTGAAGTTGTTGATTTCCTCTATTATCATGCCAAAAATGAAGATGATTATTCAAGGTACAACAAAATTATGGAGGGGGCGCAATGTGCCCCCCCCCCCAATTCGGGCCTGTGAATTATCAAACTATCTTGGTCTTGATACTTCAGCTCTATCCGAACGATGACGTAAATAACGGCAGTTCCCAGGTGATCACCGATCGGTGTCAAGGCGAAATTTGAGTTGGAAAAAATGGGGGTCCCCGGCCGCCGAACAGACCTTGTGAACAAAGTAAACTTTAAAAATCAAAATTATTGTAAGATATGTACAATTTTGAAGTAACATACTTAGGTTAAGAAAAACTAGCAAGGAAGATACAAAGCCGTTGACCATTTTATTTATTTATTTTTAAAGATTGTCACCAGCTTCAAACATTTTCTCTGATACTGCACTATTCAAAATATTCTTCATAGGTATGTCTACAGACTTTCAAATGGGTATTTATCAGAGTGTGTATCATGGTCTCGGCCAGGAAGTGCAACACGTTCAGCCAACGGACAAAGACTAGTTGTTCCAAAAACAAGAACGGTTACCTATGGAGACAGGTTCTTTGCAAAGGCAGCTCCCACTCTTATGCTGCAGTCACACAGACACTTACGTATAGATACGTTTGTGTTGTTTTAATCTTATTTCTTCTTCTATTCTATCATTTCTTATGTATTTCTTTGTTTTACTGGATTAACCAAATTATCGATATTTCCACTGCTGACTATGACGGGTAAGCATCCGTGGGGATCCGCAGAAAAGAAAATAATTTTTGGACGCAACCGGACGTAACTCAACGTAAGTGTCTGTGTGACTGTAGCATTAGGAAGGCTCTCCTGTCGTATTTACGTAATTTGCAATCGACAGAGAAATTCAAAGTTGAACTGAAGACGTATCTCTTTATTAATTAATTGTCCATCTATTTGTGTAATTATGTTAGACTTACGCTGTATGATTATGTATTACGAGTAGTTAATTAATGTTTTAATTTTGTATATCATATTGAAGCCATTGTTATCTCTGTACTATATTATGTTCTTTTCTGTTGCGCCTTGATCGAAATTATTTCGGATATGTGCGCATTACAAATTCATATTATTATTATTATTATTATTATTACTAAACTACGAAAGATTACTCGTAAGATATTAAACTGAATTTCAACAAAATGATACATAAAAAACAACGCCGTTAAATATTTCACATCATGACAATAATGACGTCTTAAAACAGCTATTTTTTCTTTATAAATATATATATCTATATATCTATATATATGTGTGCGTGTGTGTGTGTGTGTGTGTGTGTGTGGGTGTGTGTGTGTGTATATAAGACCGAGGTATTCCGTATAGCAGTCTTATAGGGATGACAATTTTGGCTACGTTAAGCCAATTTCATGTATTTTTATTATTTTTCAAAGGGAATTTCACATTTTCATTTTTTTATTCATTTTTTAAATTTTTTATCAGGCCTATGAAAAAATGTATCACATCGGGATATACAACTAACTAACTTTTTCCAATTGTATATCCACATTAGCCTATACATCATTCATGAATTATATTATTCTTTATTATAAAGATTCAAGTGATACTGAAATGTTTTTTTTTTTTTTGGTTTACTTTTAGCAGTACCTGTCATAGCTCCCAAATTCTCTCCACCGTCTGAGACCAAACTGCAGGACAATCCTTTCACGGAAATCGAGGCAATTCCTTTCAAAGCTGATGAGCTGAGACAGGATTCTGTAAATGACGGGAGTCTCCCTGTCACAGTATCGGCTGGCCACAAAAGGGGTGACGTTTTAAATTTCCACTCATATCTAATACTGAAGGGCCTGTCCCACAGAAGGCGATCGTCGTGGCGACATCCTACGAACTACTTTTTAGTACCCATCGCCACCATGCGCAGGTCCAATCGCCTATAAGATCGTGAATTATCGCGTCTTTTGCCAACAAATACGTAGCAAAATTCTGTTCGCCGCTGGTTTCTCAACAAGTTAAACAATAGCCGGCGTCAGTTGGGTTGACGTCAATGGCCGTAGCCTGTCTTCTCTTGACGCGACAAGGTGCTATTGTAGATTATCGCCAGATAGAACATGTTTAGCAGAGCGGAACAGAGGCCAGTTGTAGGTTGCCGCGCTCCAGCGTACGTTGCACGCATCGCTGAACCGAACGGTCAGTGAAATTTAAGCTGCTCCGGCCTTTGTCGCCACCTACATACACCAAAATCAGGATCGGCCTCCCATTCAGATACTGTACAGTCGCCGCTTATTTTTGAAATTTTCAAAAATCACCTACGACCCAAATTGTAATGCGCGACTGAGAGGACTATCACGAACCTAAAGGCGACGGACCGCCATTAGGTAGAAAACACTCGATCGCCTGTGTCAGTCGCAAGGATCGCCACAGTGCGCAAGTTCATATTTTGGTTGATTTTAAGCTGCGACAAAAGAAGTCGAGCCGCGACATGCGCGAAGGTCGAGGCTGTTGTATTATCGGATACCAGCTATTGTTAGCCTATTGTTTGCGTGGAAGCAAGTCGTTGTCGTAGCCTATCGTAGACAGAGTCATAGATACGTATATGATCTTTGGTCACCTACGATTCTGACACGATTCTGGCAGGTTCTAACATGCATAAGTTGTCGCCACAACGATCGCCTCCTGTGGGACAGGCCCTTGATTCAAACCTTCGAGTTGATCTCGATTATACTATCCCAGTCCACAAGAAATATAAATTCACTTTTTAAAAAAAACAGAGAAATGGTAAAGGAAAAGTAACGATTGCTTTTCCCTTTTTTTTTTTTTTTCATTACCCCTTCTCCCAGAATAGCGCAAAATAGCTAGTTTGAAGTAGAGTTGATTACAAATTTTTCCTAATTATTGTTTTTTTTCCCCCTATTTTATGAACATTAAAGTATGATTTTCTTCTCTTTTTAACTAGGGGTTTTACAATTTTTAATCTATTTGCTTATTATTGTTCCCCAGTTTTCACAAATCTAAAATATACACTCTAGCCTTTTTTCATTTTCTAACACAGTAAAATAAAGGGATGGGACTATATTGAAATTATATGAAATGGGATTTAATATAATATAAGAAAATGGACCAGAAAATCTAAGAATAGGGGTAATACAATAAAAACATAAGAAAAATAGTGAGAAAATAAGATGAACAAAATTAGCATTACTTTGTTACTACAGGTGATTCATGGAATTTCCTTTGTTCATTCAGACTATCACGTGTGAATAATGACAGTTGAGCAACATTTCAAATGTTTTTTTCCCTCTCAGTAATCAAACACTCTTTCATATTTGCAGTGGTGTAAACCCCTGGCATTATGTATGAAGCAACTAAATTGCTTTTCACAAAACCTGAGTAGTTTACTGAGTTATTATAATTTATACATGTTTCTTCCCTGGCGACATAGTAACAAGGTTTCTAAACAACCAGTAATAAAATAATGAACTACAATACATGGAATCAAGTTTGCATACATTAGTTGTTGCTATGTCAGGCAAGCCTCAGGCAAGCTTTCAGGTTGTCAACAACAATCTTTGTATAAAAAGTATGCATGATAAAATTTGAATATGTTGGTTAACTGGTCTTAGGACTCCATTAGTTAGTTGATATCACAGATCGGTCATATGCATAACAATATTGTACAGAGTACAATCAAGGGATGTAAGTATAATAATTGAAGACAGACTTTGAGAATCATGACATCTCTAGTCAACTGTAATGCGAAGTTCCTATAAGGCGGCTATAGCTAGTCAGCCTTTGGGTGGAAAGAATTAATTCCGGTTTCTTTCCTCCATTAGCCAAAATAAACCTTTCAAAATATTTTTTTCTCGCTAGTCTCATTTTAAGGCCTCATGACACATTCAGACTATTAACATATAAAAATTATTACTGATGTTGAGAAATAACATGTTTAGTATTATTCTCTTGAGGATAATCATATTGAAATGCACTTTTATTGGATTGTTTCTTTGACATCATGATTAACTAACATAGGAACTCAAACCTTGCCCAATATCGCCCTACAAAATCAAATTTGAGGGTAAATTTAAGTTGCACCATAAAATGTTGTAGGTGCTCATGATCAACATAGTAGAGCGGTTTAGCCGAATAATTGTGCAAATTTTGACTAAAGCATGAAATTTCTACCAATGATAGTACATGCCATAACTTTCATTTTAAGATCGGGAGGTAAGTCAGGTTTGACCTCTGATGACCTCCAGAGGTCAATGACCTTTAAATATCAAAATATTGATATTTTGCGTCAATTCTCTGTGAATGGCATGATAATAATAATGTAGGAAACATGCATTTTATGTTGCAATCAAGGATTATGGTGGTATCTCAATTCGCAGAGACGTCTCCGAGACTTTTTTCCGTCGCGGAGACGTCTCAGAGACGTTTCCGCGACAATTTTCAGAACTATCTGAAAGCTTTAAAAAACAGTCCCAAATTTGTCTCCAATACTCGCGGGACGTTCTGCTACAAATCTAGACCACATAACAAATCTTCCACAAGTCACGAGGATCTCGGAGACCTCTCAGAGACGTACTCGCAACAAGTGTCAAAACCGTCTCCAAGCCGTTTCCAAACTGTCTCAAATAGTCCCATATCTGTCTTAATGTAGTTTCTGCTATTCACGCGACTCATGAAACTTCACAGGGACTGAGGAGACGTCTCGGAGACATCTCTGCGACAAGTTTCAAACGGTCTCCAAGCCGTTTCCGAACTGTCTCAAATAGACCCATATCCGTCTCAATGTAATTTCCCTGATTCCAGCGACTCATGAATCTTCGTGGGGACTGAGGAGATGTCTGGAATACGTTTCGGAGACGTCTCTGCGACAAGTTTCAAAACCGCATCCAATTAAGCCGTTTCCAAACCGTCTCAAAGTAATTTCTGCGAAGTGAGATACCACCATTAGTAATTATAAACAGGGTTTTATATTTGAACTCTGAAAACAATGAAAGGTTAATGGCCTCTCGAAACATCAAAATATGAATATTATGTGCGTTATTGGTAAAGGAGGACGTTGCTGTAATGTAATATTTTTTAATTTATTTTTTGTTTAAATGAGACCATTCTTTCCAGAGCAACTGATACTCAATTACAGGTTTCTACCTTTCACATCTGAGGACTGTAAAAGGTTATTGACCTCAAAATATAAAAATATTCATATTTGCGCTGTTATTAAAATTTTGGTAATTCCATGTACAATTTACGTATTTAGTCTGTTGCAGTTTCACTTTTGCAACTTTGAGCATTGGTAGTTATCAACAAGTTTATACCCTTTGTTTTGCGCCTTTGGTGCATTTTAGGCAGAAAAGAGCGCTTTACAAATTTAGAATTATTGTTATTATTACCACTATTATTATTATTATTACAATGGTTGCCTAAGGTCAAAGGTTGCCTAATAATACTATTACACGTCACTCTGATAAAAGACAATACGTCTTCCAGTAGCTGATGGCGAGGAATTTTCGTACTCTTATCATAGTTTCATACGCCGTTCTCCTGTCGAATCCGACTTGATGAGCCACATGACATCCCATATTCTCACTAGGAGGTGGATGTTTTGGCAGAGGCTGTACCGAAGGGGGGTGGGAAGGGGCAGATCTGATGTTGTCACACGGGACCATCGGGGTTTTAGTCCTCGAGGATTGTATCCCTAAGAAGTTAAACCCCGACGGCTTGTTCTCGAGTCGGGTTCACAAGGTGTGCTTATCCTCGAGGATAGTTATCCTCGAGGATAAGTGAGAGGCTCGATGATCGGAAGTACAAATTGTATGTAGCGTGCGCTATTTATTTCCCCGTACTATACGAAAATCTATCATTGTGAGAGCATCTGATGCCAAAATTTCTCTGAGACAATTGCTGAAAACCAACAAGGTAGGTAAAACTAACGGCATTTTTCACCCTTATGTAAAATTTGATACTTCACAGAATGTGATGGTGAAAGAGAGTTTGAGGGGGTAACCTTAATTGTTTGTATATATTTAGTAAGCTTATAGTTTCATTTTGATCATACTAGCGTGTACAGGTCAATTTGTTGTAGTGAAGGGGTGCAATGTGGCATTGAATGCTTGTCTGACATAGCAACATTAGTGCAGGTAATATGGGCAGTCCTAAACGGCGGAAATGATTCTGGTACTTAGTATTGGGATGAGGCATCAATCTCTTTGCTACGATTTTTGAGGGGTATATTCACAGTATTAATATAAATAACTATAAGGCCTATATTGATTTGTATAATGAAAACAATATTAAAATAATATAAAAAGAAATAATATACAAAATACAAAACAATGAAATATATACTTTAGTCAAAGTATTTACTGAAGGTCTTATAATTTCAAATCATGATCTTAAAGTAACGATTTCAACATTTAAGCAAATTCCAGACATACGTTTTTAAAAAATACATTAAATACATATGCCCATATTATACCTGCATATGCAGTTAATATGGGCAATTTGGTGATGACGTCAACATTTGAGTATTGCAGTCAAAGGGTTTGGTGATAACTGTTTTTCTTCACAATAAAAGTTAGAGCAGTAGTTATTGATTCATATAAACAAAGATTAGACTGTGTGTCATTTGTAATTGTATGCAAATTAGCAAATGACTTAGGGGCCCATATCACCTGCATGTACCCTATCTCACTTCGCGAAACTATACTTTGAGACTAATTTGAGACGTTTTGGAAACGGCTAGGATACGGTTTTGAAACTTGTCACGGAGACGTCTCCAAAATGTCTCCAAGACGTCTCCTCAGTCCTCGCGAAGTTTCACGAGTCGCGGAAACTACATTGAGACGAATTTGGGACTACTTTGAGACAGTTTGGAAACGGCTTTGAGACGGTTATGACACTTGTCGCGTGTACGTCTCTGAGAGGTCTCCGAGATCATCGTGACTTATGGAAGATTTGTCACGTGGTCTAGATTTGTAGCGGAAACGTCTTTCGAGTTTTGGAGACAGATTTGGGACAACTTTTTTAAAGTTTTGAGACAGTTCTGAAAATTGTCGCGGAGACGTCACTGAGACGTCTCCGCGACGAAAACAAAGTCTCGGAGACGTCTCTGGGAAATGAGATACCACCATAATTCTTGAGTGTAACATGAAATGCATGTTTACTTCATTTTTGTCATGTCATTCACAGAGAAATGAAGCAAAATATCAATATTTTAATATTTGAAGGTCATTGACCTCTGGAGGTCATCAGAGGTCAAATCTGACTTACCTCCCGATCTTAAAATGAATGTTATGGCATGTACTACCATTGGTATAAATTTCATGCTTTAGTCAAAATTTGCACAATTCGCCTAAAATTTGGGGCTAAACAGCTCTACTAACAGTAACATTTTGAAGGAAATTATGTGTAAGGCTTTATTAATAACATTTCTCAGCGGTCAACAAGACCCCGGTAGGCAGCTCTCAGGGAGTCAGGCAACAAAAGGATGTTGGTGGTGGGTGAATAATAATAATAATAATAATAATAATAATATGGTTTTATTTACCCAGGGTAGCCACTTCAGTTCTGACAACTGTTCTCCCAGCGGGCCCTGCATGATGTTATTATTACCCCCAAGCTCCTTGTAAAAAGGCAACTTTAGGTACCATTTTTGTAAGTCTTTGGTATGACTCGGCCGGGTTTCGAACTCACGACCTCCCGTTCATGAAAGCAAGGTGGGCTACCTTTTTACGGGTGCTCTAACCGATTGCGCTATCATGTCCGGAATACACATGTATATAGGCTCATGCCAAACATTTGAAGAAAAATACCTGTATGCTAATGAGCTTGATCACATTAAATTACATTACATTACATTACAATAAACACTTTGGGTGCTGGCTCAGAGCGCTTACATGAAAAATTACTATTTGTCTTAACTATTATTAATTATTCATTTTGAATAATTAAAAACAAATTACTTAGCACACTTAAATTGAAACAATATGACAAAGAATTTATGTGAAGAGAATTTATATTAAGAGATGGGTTTTCAGAGCCTTGTTAAATATTGAATAGCAGAAGATTGTCTAATGTGCAAGGGTAGGTTATTCCATTCTTTGGATTCTGCACGGATTGACACGCCAGAAAACTTATGACGGTTTTGTGAATAACAAATCTGACTTGCCTTTAAACTACGGTCTATTTAGTTGCTTTATGAATATTGGCAAGATGAGATTTAAGACTGAGAGCCTATCAATACAGACAGTAGGCCTACAAAGGAAATCCATGAGTTACCTGCATTTTTTTTTTCTTTCTTGAAAGAAGTCGAGCTGCTGAATCGGGGTTTCATCTATGCTTCAAAAATTTGAATGTCGAGAAGTTTGTAATGCACACTGTTGCAAAATATTGTCCAAGACATATATACATGCATAAGGCACTATTTTGTCAAGATTTCGTTAGTGGAAGTAGTAGAGTTGACGGATTTTACCGACCTCGACTTCTAAGCGCAAAACGAACAATAAACAGACATACTCTTATATTAAACATTATCTTTATTTTAGTTGCTATACTGTGTTCTCTCTAAATGTACACACTGTTTTCTTATCGAATGACCGGATTTATCAGAGTAGTATATACTGTCAGTTTTCTTGCTCTGTCTAATTTAACTGGAAAAAGAGGGGGAAAATGTGGCATATCTTTATCTATTTCATCGAGAAAATAGGATAGAAATGGCATATTTGACAAAAATAATAAAATAGACTGAAAATAGTGGGGGGGGGGGGGTTGTTTACGAATATAGGAAAAATGGAAAATTTGAATGAATTTCCCTCCTATTTATATAAGAAAATTAAAAATATGACAAATTCAGTTTCATGAAAAATAAAAGGAACAATAGGGGTAATAGGTTTTTGCAGGCCCATAAAAACTACGAGGATGAATACGTTTAGGATAGCGACATAATTATATACATGTCGTGTAGGTCTATTGATCTTGTTATCTAATCATTATGGAGAAGTAGTTTACACATCCACGAAAAAGACTATCAATATTAAGTCGTAATGTACACTGTTCCTCATGAAGGTGGAATTTTTTTCTGGCTCAAGCGACATTATGTTGCTCCGGTTTTAATTCTTGAATGTGTTTGTCACCGCTTTCACTTTCAGGATCCTGAGTATATCTTGACGTTCCCTCAGCCCTTCCCGGGGATTTTCTTCAAAAAAGTTTGTCACCCCCAGAGATGGCCATTTCGTCATTTTTTCTTATCTTTGGGGCCCCTTTTTTTTTACGCGACCCACCAAGCCCCCTCAGTCCTACCCAAGGAAACACGTCTAAAGTGTAGAGTTGATATTGTTCTTTAAGTTAAATCTAGTTTTTGGTTACATGCTCGACTCTTTTGTCTAGGGGAGGGGTCAAAATTTATTTTGATTGGGGTTCAACATTGATTTTATTCATTTTTACACCATGGAAATTTCTATCTTATTGTATTGTAAAATCTCAACCAAAACAAATCAAAATAAAACATTATCAATAATGACTATTTACAGCCTTGTCATCAAGGCTAAACAAAATTGAAGGGGAAAATTATGATATTTAAGGGTTAAAGTTGTTTTCGTTTCTTTTCTTTTTTCAGCATAAAGATGAAATATAATATTTCCGAATTTCACCGATCTCGTTTTCACTTCAACCCCTCCCTCTAGACAAGAACCTAAGCCCATAACAGTACAACCCAGTCGCGTTTCTCTGGGGGTAGGACTGAGGGGGCTTGATCGCCGGGAAAACAAAAAGGGGCCCAAAAATGAAAAAAAAAAAAAACTTACAAAAATGTGGCATCATGGGGTTGACGAAACTTTTTTTTGGAAAAGGTCCACGTGCATGCGCGTATTCTGGGGGGGGGGGCTTTACGGGCTCGGGCCTCCCGGGCTGGGCGCCCGAAAGGGCGCCAAAATGACCTAAAAGGGGCGCCAAATCGAGCAAAATGTAAAAAAAAAAAAAAAAAACAGGGAAAAATATACATGATTAGAGCAAATTGACCTTTGAAACCTACCCCTACAGCTGATATATGACCTTTTTCAATTCAACACGCACCCCCCCCCCCCCCCGCTTATCGGTCGGCCAGCGTGACGTGAAAAAAAATTTGAGTGTACCTTTGGCTCGCTCGGTTGTAACGGGGAAAAAATTGGATGTACCTTTCTGCAGCCACCACTGGGGGGCGCCAAAATCAAAATCACATCGGGCCCCCCGGGGTGCCAAATCCTGGATACGCGCCTGACGTGAAGGGTTGGGAGAATGTCCATGATATAACCACGGGGTTCTAGGACATCTCCCCCGGAGGACAACTCCCCCGGGGACAATTCCCGGAGGACAGGTCCACCGAGGACAACTCCCCCGGAGGACAACCCTAACCCTAACCCTAACCCTATGTCCTCCGGGGAGCTGTCCTCCGGGAATTGTCCCCGGGGGAGTTGTCCTCCGGGGGATATGTCCTGATACGAACCAGGGTCCCGAAAAGTAAAAGCAGGGACAAACTTATTCAAGAAATTAAAGCCACAGCAAAATCATGTCGCTATAGCGGCAAAAAAATATTCCACCTTCATGACGGACAGTGTATTTGCAACCTCGTGATTGTCCCAGGATTGACTTTTTTGGTGACTTTTCTGAACTATTTGTATCATTCCCTCTTATCCAAAGGTGTCGTATCGGATGGGAGAGCGAGAAGAGGTAAATATTACATTTAAAAGAGGTATTTTAATGAGGACCGTTAGTTAACCCTTTTGATTATTATTTTTTTACCATAAATATAAGCCTATTATATGAAACCTCGTTAAAAAACAACCGCATGTTAAATTGTAACCATTAACTTAATCTCGTTTCACCATTTAGATTCTCTGCTGCATTTTCACTAGAAATATCGTCCTAAAAGATAACCTGGTTTTATTCATACACTTTTCGTCTAAACGGTGGGCAATTTTATTTTGCTTCAGCATTATTATTTTGCTCAAGGTCTAAGTTATCCGGTGTCGGGTAAAAATGGCAGAGGTAAAAATGGGAAAAACCTCTGCCATCTTCGGCCGAACCGTAAATCCAAGCCTACGTAATTGCCCGGGGGGGGGGGGGGTCACTCAAAGAAAAAAAAGGTGCTAACCATGCGTGTTCCCGCACCCTGAAAATGGACCCTAAACATCTCATTGCATGAAGTCGAATTTGCACCTCTTTTCGACGTCAGACTGGGAAAAACATACACCAAATAGCGTAAACACCGTGAAATTTTGAGCCCATACAGCAATTTCCGCTGAAAATACTCCTTGTTTTTATGAAAATGGCGATTGAAATTAAAAAACACCCCTATTTTAAGGAAAGCGTCGACGTCGCCGAAAGGCTGAAAACAGACCCTTTTCGATGCTTTTTGGGAGCCCCCGGGCGCAATTATAATAAACGCCTTTGTACGAAAAATGATTTTGTTTTGTTCTTTGTTTTTTTTCCTACCTTTTTTTGCCCTTTCCTTTCCCCCCAAATATTAATTAATTTCGTTTGAAATTCTGGTTCCTTAATTAATATGATGGAAGTGTTGATTTCTTGTTGTTTCGTTTAATAACAGATATCCCGGAAATAGACCAGAATTCTTATGAGGTTCACGATTTTATTGCTGAGGGAAGTTTTGGAGAAGTGTATAAAGCCACCTGGAAAGGCAAGGAATATGCGTTGAAACGGATCAAGAATATTGCTAAAGGACGCGTGGAAATCTTCAAACGAGAATTAAGAATGAACGCGTAAGTATAGTCGGATGAACATTTATATTAGGCGTATTGCATGTAAGACACATGTCAATTATGATCTAATAAGGGACTGCCATTATTTTCAGGCCCGTAAATAGGGGGATGGGGGGTCGAACGAACCCCACGCTTGCGAGCAGGGGTCTGCTTGATCAAATCTCCTCTCACGTCCCTGATCAAATAAACAGTGAAAACCCCAAAATGCTGCAGATACTTGAATAGAAATCAAAGAAACAAAGGTGCGTGGTCGTCACCTTTTGCAATCTATCTTTCTTCTTTTTTTTAAGAACACAACATACGAGGGAATTGTCCATGAAATACACAGTCTTTGGTCATTATAAGGCAAAATTTTCGGCCCTTATTTTGTACGGACACTGTTTGGTTTGTCACATAACTATTCGAAACAGCTTTAAATCTGTAAACGAGGACTTTTCAACCGACTGAAAAAAGACTAATCGCGAAAGGCGGGATGGATGCGAGGATTGCAAGCTCTGCCACAGAGCCTTTATGCGGCGGTCACAACTCGTCGTAGGCTACGGGGCACGTGCCATCAACGTAGCCTGCGTTGATTGCACGTTGCATGCACAGGTCGTTGGTCAATTTCTGCGATTCCTGCGTTTCTGTAGTAAGGGTATTGGAAAAACTTCCTGCACGTCGTACATGCAACGTGCCTGCGAGGTACCTGCGCTGCACGATTTTTCTACGAAATCCATCGTAGGGAGTTGCACGTCGAAGGTACGGCGAGTTGTGACCGCCGCATTAGTAACCTGACTTGCGATCGCTACCTGAGAGGTAGCGGCGAATTAGCGAGCATATACATGTTCGTACATGTCTTGATAATGAACGAACCACGAGGTAGGCCAGCTTGGAGCTGCTGTTCTGATTGGTCGATAATCTTAGCATGACGAATTAACATGCTCATGAATAATTCATTGCAAGCAGCCAGGTTCCAAAAGGCCTCGCGACTAAAGTTGCTCGATCGCGCGTTCACCCAGGTCTCGCCACCTCTCTTCTTCGACCGCTAGTCTCGTCTCAGCCACTACTTGACGACGAATATGGCCAAGTCACGAGGCCCTGTCAAAAGGCTATATTTTTCATCGTTCTGAGTTGAACAATTGAGACGCAATTATTCAGGCGCGTATTTTTTTTTTATGATGCTAAACCAGTGTGACGCACTAATGTTTCTGTGCGTATCCATTGTCTTACTCTTTGTATCTTAATGCGCATTATGATCTTATATTACGCGTGGGACCCCCTACCAGACATAATATGGATATTATGGACCGATAATTTAGTACAGAGGCGGAATAGGAAATAACAAACTTTGCGGAGGAGGGGTGTATAGAATATACGTTGTCGTGCTATACTGAGCCATTGTGACGTATTTTGTGTTGACCGAATCAATTAGGCAGAAAGTAAGCGATTATATCTTGTCTCCAAAATGCCTCATGCAGGTAATAATGCATTATATTACATAGGGTATGTGGATCGCAAACCTTATAATTTTGTTACCGGTTAAAGAAACGTTATATTCAAAGATATGGCGTCGCGTTATATTATAGCAATATTCAATGTTATTGAGTGCAAGGGTTCCGAATATTACATGAGCGTGCAAGTTGAACCTTGATCTATTCAACGACGTGTAGCGGAGTTGAATAGATCAAGGTTCAACTTGCACCGAATGTAATATTCGAACTCTCGCACGAAATAAAACATTGAATATTGCTTTTATACAACACTCGATGTCTACTGGTACTAGATTCTAAAGCAAGGATTAAGATCCAATTTAGCCTAAAAGTTAGATCTAGCCAAACGAATCTTCAATCGTGAAAGCTAACTGTTTGATCATCACTCACCAGATATCTAATGAATATGCATGTTCCAACCTTAATTAAGTTAACCCTAACTAGGCCGGGGGGCCTCCCAGGCCCCCCCCCTCGACGTTTCGCACAATATGTTCGCAACGCGAAAAGCTCTCGCCGCGATGTGGCATGGCTTTTTTCCTCCAAGTCTCCCGCATCTTTTAAGACCAAATTTGCGACGTCCGGGTACCCGGTTCGCGAGTTACGCATAATTTTGTACACGTGCGTCAGACCCAAAATTGCTCAAAAACGTGATTTCATGTACAAAGTCAATACAAAATGTGTTTTCAGCTAAAATTCATAAATGAGTGATTATTTTTGCTTTTACTGATTCAAATTGCTTGATTATATGCTTTTTATGATTGTTTAATTGTCCCCAACAAATTTCAAAGAAAAAACAATAAAAATAAAAAGGTAGAAAAAACAAAGAAATACATAAGAAATTAAAAAAACAATAAAATACATAAGAAATTAATTGTGATACCGGAATTTTTTTCAAGTAAAATTGATAAGAAGGCTATAAAGAATATTCACACCAAAAATGAGCACATTTGGAGCTGCATTTAGGAAGTTAGAGCAAAAAGTATGATTTCCAATATTAATTATGCATAAATTAGCATAATTAATTAAAAAACAATTTTCATGAAAAAATGACTATACAATTTTGTAGATTAGGTCACGGGCGACATGCATGCCAATTTTCGGCGCGACCGCGCGGTCAACGGCCGGGATCTCGAGGGGGGGGGGGGCCTGGGAGGCCCCCCCCCCCCTCGAGGCCATATCAACTCTCAAAATACCCCGGCCTAGTTATAAGCCTCGCAGTCGAGTCAAACACTCGAAGCATTGGTAAAAATCCCTAACGATAAACTTGCAAATTAACACTTTTCCCAGTCTAACAGCTGAACATATTAGCAATCATGTACCATGTAGAATCTAAATTATGTGGAATTTAACTGCACTGAAATTGCACTACGTCGCCGCGCCCTGCGCGCACAATATTGTGTTTATAGTAAATAGTGGTCGTATTTTAAGAGTTGTGATTGGTTGAAATGATGTCACGTGTCATTCACGTTTTTGTTATATTGAACGGTTTTTGTTATATTGAACGGTTTTTTTGTTATATTGAACGGTTTTTACCTGTGTTAAAATGAATGGTGAAATCGATTGCCTTGTTGCGCAAGCGCGTAATAACAGTAAAATGGTGCGCACAACAATAGATACGCGGAGCGACAATATACGTCACAATAGCTTAATTAGCACCAAAAGTTTGGCAAACATTTGCAAAGATAAAACCAGATTAGGCAAGGTCAAAGATCTAGGGGTCTATTTACTATAATAAATAGTGCATGCATCTATTAATGCAACATTACTAACTATGTGAACTCCAAATACTAAATTATCCCTCGTGCACATCTGTTTCAACTCGGCCTACGGCCTCGGTGAAATAAATGTGCCCTTGGGATAATTTAGTATTTGTCGTGCACATAATCTAGTATGTTGCATCGTAGAGCATGCACTATTTATATAATGTATGTATGTGTGTATGTAATTTCAGTGTGTAGATCTACGTGTCGTGGATCTATTGCACAGCGTTGAATAGATTCATGGATATTGCACGGCCTACGTCATCACTGTTCAATAGCTCATTCCGCTGAATGCCATGTGACCCATATTCATCCAATCAGCTGTCAACAATCTTTGTGTGTGTTGCATAATTCCTGATAAGACCTCACACCAGTTGAAAATTTGTGTATAAAAAGCGGTTAACGAAAACGTTTTTTCACAAATATGACGTCACAATCAAAACGCGTGGATCAGCTACACTGTTGGAACGCGGTTTAAATATTTCGCTGTTTAAAAAAATGTTGGTTTAAAAGTTAAACATTCTTGTTTAACATTTAAACATTGTTGTTTAAAACCGGAAAAACGAGGTTTTATAGCCTTAAACAAGACCTGTTTAGAGACATATTACACTGTATCAAATAGGTTTTTGTTTATTTATTATTTATTTATTCAATCTTTTAATATTTACAATGATATCGCAATTTACATATTTACAACATATTAAATTTTACAATACTATAACAATGTGAAATTGAAAATGTTTAAACAGGCCGAGGCAAATGTCACGTGATGGTCATGAGCTAATGGCATCATTCGTCACATGCAGAGGCGGCGGAACGAATTCGAAAGTGGGGGGTCACGATGAAAAAGGGGCACTTTTTCTAAAGAGGGGGCACTTGAGACTAGAGGCTTTATAAGAAAAGTATTCAGATAAGTAGGGGTTCGCAGAAAATTTGCCTTTAAATTTGTGCTTTTAAAGTTTTAATGGCTTTGTATCTTATCAATGATAAACAAAAGGTATGCGAGCGCGAAGCGCGAGCCGAAAATTTTGAGATAATTGTTCATTATAGACCATATTTAGCATCCGCGAGCGCGAAGCGCGAGCTGAAAATTATGAGCTTAATAATGGAGTTTATTGTGCATTATACATGTTATAGACCCTATTTGGTATCCGCGAGTGCGATGCGCGAGTAGAAAATTATAAGCTTAAAAATGGAATTTATTGTGCATTATAGACCCTATTTAGTATCCGCGAGCGCAAAGCGCGAGCCGAAAATTTTGGTTTTAAAGGAGAAGGAAACCCTAGGATTCAATTGTATTGTATAAAACAGAAAAATCAAAGAAACAGATCAATGAAAGTTTGAGAAAAAATGAATAAATAATAAGAAAGTTATGAGCATTTGAATGTTGGAATCACCAATGCTATGGAGATCCTCACACTGGCAACAGGCCCAAAATGTGTGATGTCATACATGAACAACTCTCCCATTTAATGGACAGAAAAACACCCAAAATATTGCCTTTTCCTCATTCTAATTGTAGTACAGATTCTTTGTCCATTATTATATTTTGTAAAACATGTATTACATGTCCTCCCACAAAAATAATACCAGATCTACTGACAGAATTGTTGAAAAAGACAATTTAAGTGAAATATGTACAAAAGTAATGGAGAAGTTGTTCATGTATGACATCACATATCTTGGGACCGTTGCCAGTTTGAGGATCTCCATAGCAGTAGTGATCATAACATTCAAATGCTCATAATTTTCTTATTATCTATTCATTTTTTCACAAACATTCGTTGATCTGTTTCTTTGATTTTTCTGTTTTTATATAACTTAACTGATTCCTTGAGTTTCATTTCCCTTTAAGAGACATATGGAGTAACATGGGGCACTTTTTTGTATTAAAAGTGCCCCTTTTTACTATAAAAATGGCATAATTTTATTAGCTAAAAAAGGGGCACTTTTAGGATGGATGAAAAAGTGGGGGGTCACAGTGCCCCCCTGCCCCCCTGGTTCCGCCGCCTCTGATCTGGTTACACGCAAGGTAAATTGGTGCAACATTTCAATCATGGTGAAGGACTTATGCCTCGAACATTAATTAAATGTATGTACAGATGTGCAGGCTCAGTGAGTAGAGCGTCTGCCTTATGGCCCGGTCACAGTTACACGACGCACGGCCAGCGCACAAAAAAGATATAAAATAAGCTCTTTCTGATGATTTTGCAGAAGGTAATGCGTGTGTAGGGCGCTCCCACAGCGCTCCCACAGCGCTCCCACAGCGTTCCCACAGCGCATATACTGCGCACATAATTATTAAAGCATCCAACTAATACACAGATTGCTCTGGCTGTCTACACGAATGACCCGCGCAGGCACAGCGCACAACCTGCGAACAAAAGTGGTTACCCCTCACATTGACGGTTCGATTGTTTGCAATGCATTCGCAACGCTTGGACCTACGCACATGTCACGTGTGTCTGGCGCTGGCACTGCGCGCTCTGCGAATGTCTGGCACTGGTGCTGCGCCCTCTGCGCGTACCTGGCGCTCTGCCGGCGTTTACATCCATGCGTCGAGCTCGACGCAGCTATTTGAGCATGCTCAAAATTTTCAGACGCACAACTACGCACAACGACGAATCAAAAAGCGTTCATCTAGCGCGCTCGACGAGTGAGCGACGAGTGTCAGCTACAAACCAGCGCAAGACGACGCATAGCCCAAAACTGCTACTTTTTTGTGCGCTGGCCGTGCGTCGTGTAACTGTGACCGGGCCATTACAATCGAAAGGTCGTGAGTTCGATACCCGGCCGCGTTAACCAAAAGTTGGAGCGTTTTTATTTTTGGAGAGAAGCGTTAAACAATACTGTTGATATTTTAAACAACCATTAAACAACAGATTGTTTTAAACTTTTAAACAACAAGAGTGTAAAAGTTTTTAACAACTACAGGTTGTTTCATTTTTAAACAACGCTGTGTGATACACCGGTACGGTTAACACGTAAACGCAACTTGTTTAATTTTTTCCAGCTGTGTAGTGCGCTTTACTCGCTTGTGCAAAAGTTACGCGGGTTGCTTTTAAACCTACGCCGATTCTATATGACGTCGTATCAGTGACGTTGATTCCCACATTTAAATTTCGATCTTGGTCTAGATAATGAGTATTCCCTATTGTAATATAACATAAAATTGACTGATATATCGTTTTAATAATAACACTTAATTTGCCCTCCAAAGTCATAGTTTCCATTGAGACTATATTATCCCTCAGCGCTTCGGCGAATGTATAATCCCTTGGGGAAAATATAACTTTGTCGGCCAAATCAAATTATTATATTAGACCTCTAGTCAGTCAATATCTGTATAATATTCCTGAGTGTGGTGATTGGTGATATCTCATGTTTAATTATAATATGTAATAGTCTTTGCGATGAGAAGACTAGAGCAAAGACTACATATTTAGGTCATGTTAATGTAATGTTTACAAACAGTCTAGTGCCATGAACTGTAGTGACCTCGTGATGATAGTTATATGAGCCAGGTCACTTTCATGGAATAATAATGTACTGTGTGAGGATACAGTAATACCTCACTTGTTTAACATCTCAAGTCAAAGTAAGACGCATTATTAAATGTGCTCTAGACATAACCATAATGTCCATCCAGCCTCTATTTGTGATTTGTACTGATGTCATATCCATTACACCCACATACTACTAGTACTCGTTTACATGGTGTCAGAAGTGGGATTTATTTTAATGGAATATCAGCGAAAATGGAGGATTTAATTGACTTGGAGAGGATCAGAAGTCACAGTGTTGGATTGAAACCGAGCTGGAAGAGTCTGATGTACTACCAGGATGGGCAAGCCGAAAAACTCAGGCCAGATTCGTTTCGTAACATCATATTAATGATTTTATTGAGAGAATGTTGTAAGAGTAAAGAGCTATATTATAGCCAGTATGTCTAGAATTTGTATGACTGTGTGTAGGAGCTCTGTGCCCAAGATTTCTAAGAAAATAAAAGGGTAGAGTAGGCAGAACAGTGCATACAAAGTATTACTCAGTGAAGTGTTTAAATAATTAAGCTAAATGTATAAGGTCTGCATTTAAGAAAAAGCTAATTATTAACATTGTTCATGTGAGTAAGAGTCGTGTTTAAACAATTGAGCAAAATGTTGTTTGGAAACATTTATTAGAAGCCTTTTGTTAACACAGTGTGCTCAGCTTCGTCAGCTACGTCAAGCTGAGGAGTTATTGCTACATAATATTGTTGAAAAGAAACAGAAGTAGCAGGGTTGAAAAGAACCCAACTTGAAAACTTAGCTAGGTTGAAAAGAAACCAAGGAAGAGCTAAAGTAATGGTTGAAAAGAAACCAAATTTAAAACGTAGCAGAAGGGTTGAAAAGACACCCAGGGTTGAAAAGAAACCCAGAATTTGACAAGAGGTTGAAAAGAAACCCAAAGTAATAAGGTTGAAAAGACGCCAAAACACTAATAGGTTGAAAAGACACCAAAAACTTGAAAAGGGTTGAAAAGACACCAAGTCGTAGCTATAGGTTGAAAAGATACCAGGAAATATAGCTAAAGGTTGAAAAGAAACCAAAGTAATAGCTGAAGGTTGAAAAGATACCAAAATATTGCTATTGTTGAAAGCTGAAAAAAAATAGCTAATCGTTGAAAAGAAACGAACAAAAAATATAGCTCATCGTTTAAAGGCACGTAAGAAGGAGCTATAAGGTTGAAAAGATACCAACATGATGGCTAAAAGAAAAGCTATGTTAAAAATTGGAAGTCGTTAAAAGAAACGATAAAAAAAGCTCGTCGTTGAAAAGACACGAAATAAAGAGCTTAGTAATGGTTGAAAAGATACCAAAATGTAGAGTGAATCGGTAAAGTAGCCAAGTTAGTGAAATCTTAGAGATTTGTAGTTGGAAATCCTCAAAGTTATAATAAGTGGAAATTTGAGTATATTTAAGTAAATTTGGATAAGTTTACAAAATTGAGTTATTGAACTCAAGTCTTCACTAGAAAAGTAATGTGAAGGAAAAGTAGATCACTAAGGAAGTGACATTGTGTAGTAGAGATAAATCCAAGAGAGGATAGATAAAAGCTTTGAAAAGAAATGCAAAATATTTCGAGAGGGTAAAAGTCTACCCCAGAGGAAAGGAAAAATAGAGAACTTGCAACTAAAAGAAAAGTTGAGTTTATTTTTGGATGATTGAAAAGAAATTTGGTCATCGCCCCCTTAACATGCGTTAACTGGTAACCTTTAACCTATGCCGGAGTGACCTAGGTTAATAACCGAAAGTCTGAGAGATGTACTTCGAGGACTGGTAAGATGGCATGTTAAAGTGGTTCAGGCAATGCCAGTGCCCGTGATGTCGGAAGAGGCGATTCTTTTGGACAGAAAAGAAACCTCAAAATTGTTTAAAGTGAAAAACTAGAACAAAACTCAGTTGCTAAAGTAGTAAACGAATTGCAGCTTGGAGTTTGTATTTGAAAGAAAGACCTTTCTGTTAAGTCACAATGTGATAGATTAATGCTGATGTTGTGGTAAAAGAAACAAATCAGAGTAGAATTAGATAATAGTTCAGAAACTTTATCTGGAAAAGTGAGTTTGTTGTAAAGTTCAATAAAGTACAAACAAATCACAGTAGTTGTTTGGTACCGCATGGAAAAGGTAGCCAAAAGTCAAAACAAAAGAGTTTTAGACAAAATAGTATTGCCCAGTAGCAGTCAGATATAAGCACTGGAGCATAGTAAAAAAAAAACAATGTCTGGAAAAGAAGGCATTAGAAATCTTTAAAAAGAGAAGGAAAGAAGAAGCAATAGTTCGAGCAAAATGTCAAACATGCTCAATAATAGATTGTCACTAGTAGTAAGCTGATCCAAGACGAGGACAAGCTGACAGACTACAGCTTAACGATGTGATAAATACAGGATGGAAGCGCGAAGCTATACAGAAATAACTTTATAAACTGATAGCAGGACCTTCGAGCTTCGAATCAGATGAACTTGTAAATAAGAAGAATAACTTTCGCGATTTGTAAATAGAAATCAGAGCGGAATAAACAAGGGACCTTTCGCTCTGAACATTTGTAGGATAGAGTTAGTTAAACATAATTGGACTTTTAAAGTAGCCTATAGTGCATGTGAAACGTCAATAACTGGAAGAAATTGGAAATTACAAAGTCAGCGAAACACCAGATTTATTAGATGCAGATATCATCAAGAACAAGGACTCAGTTTAAAATGAAACACAGGACTCAGATGAATAAAAATACAAGATGTGACTGCATGCATAAAAGTGAAAATTATTTATGTCATAATATGCATGCTCATCAACAGTTAAAGATAAAATGTATTTCATCTTTCTTTAAAGAAAGGGAGGTGTGGTGATTGGTGATATCTCATGTTTAATTATAATATGTAATAGTCTTTGCGATGAGAAGACTAGAGCAAAGACTACTATTTAGGTCATGTTAATGTAATGTTTACAAACAATCTAGTGCCATGAACTGTAGTGACCTCGTGATGATAGTTATATGAGCCAGGTCACTTTCATGGAATAATAATGTACTGTGTGAGGATACAGTAATACCTCACTTGTTTAACATCTCAAGTCAAAGTAAGACGCATTATTAAATGTGCTCTAGACATAACCATAATGTCCATCCAGCCTCTATTTGTGATTTGTACTGATGTCATATCCATTACACCCACATACTACTAGTACTCGTTTACACTGAGGAATATGAATTGCAGAAAATGCCCTGTTTTCAGGTCGTAGCTTGGAGAAAGAATTTTCGTTGACGCGCTGCACACTCGCTTATAATATTATTATGTTTGGGGCAATCAACCTGGATTATTATCTTTATGAAGGTTATTACAGGCTTTTAGAGGCTTGCTTTCAAAACATTTTGACAGACAAATTACAGCTCCCTCTAATATAATACTATATTCATAAGAAGCTAAACAAAATTTAGACCCCTAGAGTGCTTAAGACTCCATGCCTTCTGGTCATTACGCAGAGAAAAAAATATAACATTCATGGGGAATTTTTCCCCCAACAAAAACGTTATTTATGAATAAACAAAAATGGGTTTTGAGAGTTTTGTCTTCAGGTAATATGTATAAAATAAATGAAAAAAAAAAACAAACAAATATTAAAGACATATGATTTAACTTTCAAAAATGTATTCATTTAGATGCTTTGATAAAATCTGTGAACATGAATTTTAGCGACTGTAACTAATGAGCTCATTATTTTACCCACACACACATACAGACTCGTCAGCCACCGCAATATTGTTGTCCTCCATGCATATGCCACATGTTCACCACCACAAGGGTACCACCGCTTTGATCTCATAATGGACTATATCGAAGGTCCGATACTTGAATTAGCCATCTTTGGAGAGGAAAAGCAGAGGGTTAAGTACCTGGTAAATCTACTTTTATGAACATATTTTTTTTTTTATATCATATACACTGTTCGCCATAAAGGTGGAATATTTTTTTCTGGCTCCAACGACGTTATGTTGCTCCGGCTTCAATTTCTTGAAAGTGTTGGTCACCCCTTTCACTTTCCGGAATCCTGGCTATATCTTGGACGTTCCTTCACACCTTCCCGGGATTTTTTCTTCAAAAAAGTTTGTCACCCCCAGAAGATGGCCATTTTCGTCATTTTTTCTTATTTTTGGGGCCCTTTTTTGTTCACGCGACCCACCAAGGCCCCTTCAGTTCTACCACAAGGAAACACGTCTAAGGTGGATATTTGTTATTGTTCTTTAAATTAAATCTAGATTTATGGTTACAGGCTCGACTCTTGTCTAGGGGAGGGATCAAAATTTATTTTGATCGGGGTTCAACATTCATTTTATTAATGTTTACACCATGGAAATTTCTATCTTCCCTAAATTGTATTGTAAAATCTCAACCAAACATAAATCAAAATAAAATATTATCAATAATTACTATGTACAGTCTTGTCATCAAGGCTAAACAAAATTTAAAGGGAAAATGGTGATATTTAAGGGTTAAAGGTGGTTTTTCATTTCTTTTTGGCCGGGAAAACAAAAAAGGGCCCCAAAATGAGAAAAAATGACAAAAATGGGCATCACGGGGGCTGACAAAACTTTTTTGGAAAAAGGTCCACGTGAAGGGTCGGGAGAATGTCCAAAATATAGCCAGGGTCCCAAAAAGTAAAAGCAGGGACAAGCATATTCAAGAAATTAGAGTCAGAGCAAAATCATGTCGCTATAGCTGCAAAAAAATATTCCACCTTTATGACGGACAGTGTATATAAATATACTGTCCGTCATATATATAGCAACATGATTTTGCTCTGACTTTAATTCTTGAATATGTTTGTCCCTGCTTTTACTTTTTGGGACCCTGGCTATATCTAGGACATTCTCCCAACCCTTCACGTGGACCTTTTTCCTAAAAAGTTTTGTCAACCCCCGCGATGCCCATTTTTGTCATTATGTCTCATTTTGGGGCCCCTTTTTGTTTTCCCGGCCGATCAAGCCCCCTCAGTCCTACCCCCAGGAAACGCGACTGAGATGTACTGTTTTATATTGTTCTTTAAGTTAAATCTATATTTCTGGGGACAGGCTAAGGTCTCTTGTCTAGGGGAGGGGTTGAAGTAAAAAACGAGATTGGTGAAAATTCGGAATATTTTATTCCATCTTTATGCAGAAAACGAAAGAAATGAAAAACCACCTTTAACCCTTAAATATCATCATTTTCCCCTTAAATTTTGTTTAGCCTTGATGATAAGGCTGTAAATAGTCATTATTGATAATATTTTATTTTGATTTATGTTTGGTTGAGATTTTACAATACAATTTAGGGAAGATAGAAATTTCCATGGTGTAAAAATAAATAAAATGAATGTTGAACCCCAATCAAAATAAATTTTGACCCCTCCCCTAGACAAAAGAGTCGAGCCTGTAACCATAAATCTAGATTCAATTTAAAGAACAATAGCAAATCTCCACCTCAGACGTATTTCCTTGAGGTAGGACTGAGGGGGCCTTGGTGGGTCGCGTGAACGAAAAAGTGCCCCAAAAATAAGAAAAAATGACAAAAATGGCCATCTTCTGGTGGTGACAAACTTTTTTGAAGAAAAATCTCCGGGAAGGGTTGAGGGAACGTCCAAGATAATCCCAGGATCCCAGAAAGTGAAAGCGGTGACAAACACATTGATAACGGAGCAACATAATGTCGCTTGAGCCAGAAAAAAATATTCTACCTTTATGACGAACAGTGTATATATATATATATATATATAGGCGAAATGAATGAGACAGATGACTCGAAACGTAGCTCTCAAATTCCTTTATTTCACAAGCTTTCGGCCGACATGGCCTTCGTCAGGCGGTTGTTTTTAGTTCATCTGATGCCTAGATGTGCCTACATACGTCTCTGGTTACTAAGTATACCACTCTACAAAATCTGAATAACAATTCATGGAAACGCCAGTACCAATGGACCCTCTCTTGTCCCCTAGAGCGCCCTATCAGATGAACTTAAAAACAACCGCCTGACGAAGGCCATGTCGGCCGAAAGCTTGTGAAATAAAGGAATTTGAGAGCTACGTTTCGAGTCATCTGTCTCATTCATTTCGCCTATACTAAATAAAAGATGGTTCACTGCATAGCACGTTATTCAAGGGGCCCGTTTTCACTATATATATATATATATATATATATATATATATTGAAGAAATGGGTGAGGAGAATATATATTTATATATATATGGGCCATTCCCGTAACTCGCGTTACAAATAACCGGTACCTTTCATGTTTAAAGTCCTCTATCTTTCAAACTGCTATGATCTATAAATTGCTTTTTGTACCCTATGTAAAGCAGACATAGCTAACCAAATGGATTGAAAAAGACTCGCGTTACGCAAAAGGACATGGTCAAATCATGATGAATGTTAGCGCGAATTGTCCTAAAACTACACCATGTTGACAAAACTTTTCCTAACTTAAATAGATATAGTATATTTATAACATATTAAGTGCATCAAAGTGAAGAAAAAATGAATAGACAAAATACAGGGAGCGTTTATGTCGGTAACTCGCGTTACAGTTTGTCCGTCAAGATATATTTCAAATGTTCATACCTTTTCTGTGACGTCATATTGAATTTTATTGTTACTTTAGGTGTGATTTAATATTCTAAAGATTATCCATTTGGAAAAACTGCAAAAGAAATCATAGTTCTCTGTCAAAGTCTAAAAACTTTTACAAATTGCATGTAGTCCCACGTGCTTCAATCTATGTATAGTTCTGATTCTCCTACAAGGACATACATTTTGAAGGTAAAATCAAATTTAATCTGTGTCCCCAATGTAAAAATAGTTTCAAAAAAGTTTAAAGTACAAAATACAACCTGAATTTCAGATAAAGCAAAAAGAAGAAATCAAGAAATGTCCTCCCGACCGTGGAATGGCCCATATATATATTATAGAGCGAAATGAATTGGTTTATAGGAATTCTCTATAAACTAATTCATTTCGCTCTATTATTAAAAAAAGGAGTTGCCAAGGTGTTTGTGTTTGTCCATCTTTTCACTATATGTGATACGTCACGTCGAAATGAGAGACTAGTCGCGATTTTTGAAATCCATTTTATTTGATATTATTGATCCCTGATTCATTGCCTTGAATTTGATACATAACCCAACCGTAGATAAAGTAGAAAGTGGAGATATTAGCCTCTGAACGCGAGGAGAATTGTGCTCTTGGAAATCAAAATCAAGAGAAAAACGTCTGCGAAGTTTGACTTCCGTTTGACTCGCGCCAGAAAAAATAGAACATTTTGTCACGCTGTACTCACTGAAATCCCTAGCAACCACTTGTTACAAAAGTGAAACGACTGACCAATTAGGAGGCTGCATTCAGGTATCCCGAGAACAATAGTTTACCCTTCGGTCATCCATGATCGAGCCAAGCACGAGAAGCCGAAACAACGGCGATGTTGTCTAAATAATGCAGTTGTCATTTGTAAGACCCACTTCTTGACCCCCGGGAATCTGAAGAACTCGCAGCCAATAATGTTTCGAAATAAATCCTTCATGAAATAAAGTCGGAGCGGGTACAATTACTTAATTAATTATTTAGTTATGGAATGAAAACGTCCTGTTTTAAGTAGCGAAAATATATTATTTATCGGAAGAACTTAAAGTCGATAATGTTTCGAAATAAATCCTTCATGAAATAAAGTCGGAGCGGGTACAATTACGTAATTAATTATTTAGTTATGGAATCATAACGTCCCGTTTTAAGTAGCGAAAATTATTATTTATCGGAAGAACTTAAAGTCGATAATGTTTCGAAATAAATCCTTCATGAAACAGAGTCGGAGCGGGTACAATTACGTAATTAATTATTTAGTTATTGAATAAAAACGTCCCGTTTTAAGTAGCGAAGATTATTATTTATCTGAAGAACTTAAAGACGATAATGTTTCGAAATAAATCCTTCATGAAATAAAGTTGGAGCGGGTACATTTGCGTAATTAATTATTTAGTTATGGAATCATAATGTCCCGTTTTAAGTTGCAAAAATTATTTGTCATGTTTATTGGAAGAACTTAAAGTCGAAAATCTTTCGAAAAAAGTCCTTCATGAAATAAAGTCGGAGCGGGTACAATAATTACTTAATTAATTATTTAGTTATGGTATGAAAACGTCCCGTTTTAAGTACTGAAAATTATTTTTTATCGGAAGAACTTTAAGTCGAAAATGTTACATGTTACATCTAACTCGGTCATTTTCGTGATTTGTAGTAAATGTAAACATAAAAGGGCAGACATTTTTTCTATCTAACACTGTAAGGCATAGTCATCAAAACCAAATACATAAGACGCGTTATTTTGTAAAGAAAAAAACAACATTTTGCAAAAGTTCCGCTTTCTTCCTTTCCAGTAGACTCACAATTCAAGGTGCGTAATGCATGTGCAGCACCCTGCACGATTCGATCGATGAGCCTACTGAATAGCACTTGAAAAAAATCCTGTTTCTTTCAAATTATTTCTATAAAATATGGATTAAAGATCATAGCGGCCGGCTTCGCACCTCTGGACAATGGCACCTTTGACTAAGCACCATTCATTAAAAGCGGAGGTGTAAGTTTTGAAATAAAAGCGGGACTTTTAATTTATAATATACCGTACTGCATTTGGCATACTTTACATTTCATGACATCATTATAGTTACAACAAAATAGTTCAAGCAAAATATCAGATAATCAACCCTCTCATGATCGTGATAAGTATAACCTAGCGAGAATCGGAAAACGACAGGCTTAATCTCCATGCAACTAATGTTTTATTATATATCTAAAATAATGAACATTATTCTAACCCCTTAACCTTTCTATTTCTCTCTCTTGGCATGCTTGGTATCGCGGAGACGTCTCCGCAACTGATTTTTTTTTTTTTCGCGACGGATAAAACATTTATTCCGTCTTTATTCTGTCGAGGAGAATTCTCCGAGATGTCTCCACGACAATTTTCAAAATCTGTTTCAAATTAAGAAATGTCTGAAAGTAGTTTCCGCGATTCATGAAACGTCTCGGAGACGTCTCCGCGACGTCTCAACAACCCGTCTCAAACTTGTTTCAAAGCTGTCTTAAAGTTGTTTCAAAGTAGTTCCCGAAAAGTGAGATACCAGCCGAAGTTATAAACTAGATTCATTCGATTTGCCACTTCCCCCCTCACTTATATTGGTTTCCACATAATGCAATATCAACCAATTTTAAAACCATACTTTTTTTTTTCAATTTTAGATTAGCATCTCTTACGCGTTCTAAGCCATTGTTTACTTTAACCTAAATACTTGTATCAGAAGTATTATCACGTCACCTCTTTTTTATGCTCTATGTTTCTCTGATGGAACCCAATTTGTTTATAGGGAAGTTTATTTTTTTAAATTTCCCCGTAGGGCAACAGATATCGCGGCCCTAAAATAAAATGCGGAAATTAACAATTCATATTTGGATCCAGGTACTAAGTCAAAGCATAAACATAAGCGTACCATCTCTATTCTCCCATTTTGACACAGCTTTTCCCCCACCCCCCCCTCCCACCCGTTTGTCATAGATTTTGAATTCGTTTGCGTGCTCCGCTATCCCCGATGAAACAGCTTTTCTCACAGCAGGTAGTGGCATCGCACGCAAAATTTCTGAGTTTAGTTAGCTATTCACTCACAAAAAGAAAACAAAAAGCCAGTTGAAAGCACAAATCACATGACTGTGAACGTCCAATAAACAAAGCCATGCGTTGCTAAGGGCGGAGGTAAACGGAGAGGGGAAATGAGCGTGGACGTGCGCTTGTGTGTCCGGAAAAAAAAATTATGACCGAAAAAAACACCTGCCGAAAAACTCCTTTTTTACCACTTTCCCGTTATCATTTTCACTCAATTTATTAACAGTGAAAAGATGAAGCATGGAAAAACCAGAAAATCACAAAACAATTTTCCCTCAAAATTTTGAGTTTTTTATTACTTTGTCGATTTACTCGGATCTTTGATCTGCGACTTCTCTCTCATTTCGACAAGACGAATCACATATATATATATATATTCCATTGTGACTATCAGAACATTCCATTGTGACTCGCGTGACATTTTTCCAAAATTTCAACTTTTAAAGGTCGATTACTCGGAAACGTTAATCTGCAGGCCTTTTTTATTTTCACATTTCAGTTAAACTATTGATCATACATATTAGAAAGCAAAATCTTTGATGTATAGCCATTTTTGTTGGAGATATTTCAACTTCTGTGTTGTGACTCCCACGAACATTTTTTAATTTGGACCTTACTAGTACTTACGTTTTCTAAAACAGTATGATCCCATTAATACCTATTTTCAGGCCTTAATTTTGAGATATTAGGGCAATGAGAATCCCAAATTTCAACTTCCACTTGTTTACTTCAAGTCAGATGCTATAAGAAAACGTGAATCGCGTGACAAAAAGTGTAAAACATGAAATTCGCATAAAAGTGTAGTGTGGGACTAAGTAGGGACGGTCGACCATCGCAATTTTTCCCTCTGCAGAACCCGCATTGAAATTATTAAGATTGAACAACCTTTGGAAAAATAGCAAAATGAACTAATTATTTGGGATTAGAAGACAAAAGTTTGCAATTCTTCAGCTACGGTGTCTAGTCAACGACGAATGGCTGATATATTAGAATGATCTGCGTTCGTTTAATGTTTTATAACTATGAAGTTAAATACAAATTGGTGAATTGAAAAACCGTGGTGATTGGATGAAATATTTTTTGCCGATGATTTCTGGGACATAGCCGCGCGTTCTGTCAAGGAATGACAAATTTTATAACGTAAACTCATATCTACAATATATAATAATTTAATAATTAGGCGGCAAATAATGAACAGATGACTCGAACGTACTTCTCCAATCTCCTTTATTGTCCACAAGCTTCGGCCGACAGGCCTTCTAGTCACTACAAAATAAGACGAAACAAAATTTGACAAGACTGAGTGGTTACTCAGGCAAAATCTTTATTGACAAAATTTAACAGATATTGTTTTTTATATATCTGTCAAGATAATGTTGAAGTATAAATATTATACTTAATATTTTTCGAGTCATTCTGGTCCTCATTCATATTTCGCCGATCTCAAAATAAAGATGTTCACCTGCATAGACGTTATCAAGGGGCCCGTTTTCACTTATATATATATATATATATATTATATATATGTATGTATACAGGCGTGTACACAAAAAGTGCTAAATGGCATCTAAATGAGTATAATTTAAAATTGCCCGATATTGTAAAACTTGTATGTAAACTAGCATTTATATTCATACAACTGCTCAATTTATATGCGAACTTATGGTCCATAAGAACCACAAAGAATGAGTCTTCTTTCAGTCACTCATCAGAAACATTTCTCAAGCCAAGTTTCATTATTACGTTGAAGTACGTAGTCCACACTAGGTTTCATTTATCTCTGTATATTTTTCTTTTTTTTGTTAGTTTGGGGCGTCCGACGGTTAATCGGTGTCATACTTATATTTATAAAAAATGTAATGTTTTATTAGAAAACTTGGAGCAGATATGCCGTATTTGCCATTCTTTCAATCTATATTGGACATGATTTTATGTTTTTAATGTAACATAGTGCAACCCATTATACTAAACAATAAGAACAAGTTTTGGCCAATTGGTGAAGTTTATTATTTTTTTTTGTTTTCTGTTTTGTTTACCATATTCCATTGATTTCTTCATCTATATATTCTTTGAAAAATTTTGTTTTTTTTTTTTTTTCTAGTTGGTATTTTGACATTTTATTCCTTTCTTATAAGCTACGATATTTTCTTATTTTTCATGATGGAGAGGGGGGGCGTGTGGGGGGGTGATGAATTAGGTTCCTCAAGTTCCTGGATCAAGAAAAGAACTGACTTCAGCCATATCACTATAAACTTAACTTGGAGGAGAGGTTTCCTGATGTGTAATGAAAAAAATGATCATATTTGGGATGTACTGGACCATAATCGACAATAAGATCTCCAATCCAGGTTGCGAAAATGATCGTAGTTTACGGATGTTACAAGAAAAAACAATATAATGTGGTAATATTAAATATTATCTCCATCTACGAGTGCCATTAGCATTTTGTGGGGACGCTGTATATATGGGGAGGTCCACTCGAGTCCTCGGTCTCCCGAGTACTCGGTCCACGAGGCACCGAGTATTTTCCCACGGTTCCTCGGTCCCAGAGGCCCGAGTATTGTTCCCCAACTCGCAGATCCTCGTCCCAAGAGTCCTCGATCCACGATCCTCGGTCCACGAGCGGAGTATTTTTCCACACGAGTCCTTGGTCCATCGAGGCCTGATTTTTCCTTATCAGGATGTTTTTCAACATCGATGAAAACTTTTTGAAAAGTGTATTCGTCATTGTAATGCGTAATATCAACATAATTATTTAAGTTGTGGTTAATACCATAGGCATACTGATTGTGCATCTTTATGCATGGCGAAAATTCGGGGTGGCAATCATCTGGGTCGGGACGTTTGAACATGTTGTACTATAAAGTTTCCCTTATCCTCTCAGCGGTGCCGGTCCAGGGTTACCAGGTGGGAGGGGGGCGCGGCGCCAACCAAAATTGTTTCGGTTTTCAATATCATGTATCGGTAATGGTGGTTTCAGAATTATAGGGGTGTCCCGCGCCCTGTAAATTTGCGCTAGGGCCTTATGATAATCGCCTGGTGGGGTGTGCATCGCTCATTTCGCGGAGAACGGGTTTGCGACCAAGTTTGGGAGACTACGGTTCTGAAGTTGTCGCCTTATCCACTTAGCTCAGGGTGGCGCGGTCCAGGTCCAGGATGGGACGGGGGCGCGCGTCAAAATTTTCTGGTTTCAAAACATGACTGGTCCAATGGGAGGGTTTCAAAATTATAGGGGGGGGGGGTGTACCCTCGCGCCCCCTGGATTCCGCCACTGCATCTGCAGAGACGTTTTTCCCCGGCGATAACAAAAAAATTATTAGTCAGGCTAACCTCGCGCGACGGGAAGAAACTGTTATGGAGACGTCTCCTCGCGACAAGTTTCAAAACCGTCTCACAACTCGTCTAACATTTTAAAGTAGTCCAATCGTCTCAAATCATCCCTGCGAAATGAGTATACCCACATTTACGTTGCGGATGATTTTCATATGATGTAGGTGCATTGGTTTTTACATGAAACAATTAGATCTACATCCTTGAGAAATCCTTTATCAAATGATTTACCATTCAAGATCAATTCTCGATTTGCGAGATTCATCATTCAAAATTCCCCGAACATGGGGGAGTACACGGGGGGGGGGGGAGGGCATCCCTCAATTCAAAAGGTGGGGGGATTGGCAGGTACTGATCATCCCCCCCGTAACCCACGGTTCGCGTAGGATATCGTATTTTTTTACCAGGCTGAATGCGGGCTTTCCATCACCGTTGTGCTTTCATGGATACTCTATTCACTTTTCCGGGTCTGGTTCCTTTGATCTTATTATTCTTATTTATATATTATTTGATTATTAGTATGTTTGATTATTATTTATTATGTGATTGATTATTATTATTATTATTATTATTATTATTATTATTATTATTATTATTATTACTATTATTATTATTATTATTATTATTATTATTATTATTAAAATCCAGATTAATTATTCACATTATCTATATATTTTAAAACAACATAGAGTTTCACCTATTGACAGTCATCAAACAAAAATAAATAGTCGGGATAATGCATTTACGCCAAAGTTCTTTATTCATTTCATGTCAAATTTTCGACGGACCTGCGTCTTCGTCAGGAATATAATTTTTGTAAATTATGCTCCTAACGAAGACGGAGGTCCTTAAAAAATTGGAGAAGAAATGAATAAAGAACTTGGCGTAAATGCATAGTCTCGACTATTTGCTTTTTTTATTATATTTTTATGTATATTTTTAGGCCTATACTTACTTTAGTATTTCTAGTGAAATTGTTATTAATCTTTTTTCTTCATAGAGCTCTATTTCTATTATTCTATTTATCCTACATTTCATTTTAATTGTATTTATACTTATAATTGCATTTTTATTATAATGATATTTTGCAGAGTGGACAAATCTTTAAATTAAAATAAACTGGCTTAAATTACTTTTATCTACTAGAGGTGTATGCAGTTCTCGCTATATTTTGCAGAATGAACCCTCCCCTCCCCACGCTGAAAACCTAAACTCGTCCGTCAATGGACCGACTAGCTTTAAAGCAAGTCGGTCAAAACGGACTAGTTTTAAAGCTAGTCTGTCATGCTAGTCCGTCGATCTATATCTCTCAACTATACCGCTCAATTGATGCTAGTCCGTCGACGTGACCGACTAGGTCAAAAAAAAAGTAGGTAGGTAGGACAGTTTACCATTAAAATGACTGACTAGCTTTTGATGCAAATAGTTGCAATGTCGTTTCAATGTAGGGGAGACCGGGGACAATTGTAACATTTTTTTCCAAATTTGAACTATCAACTTTATTAAAGCTAAATACTTGCTTAAAACTAAATAAAATGAAATATGCATACCTTAGCTTGACATTTGAATAGGGTTCTGGGGGCTAGTACAACAATCATTTTGAAGCCATACCATTTGCAAAACAAAGGAGTCGAGTGTTACAATGCCCGTGTCCAGGGGCCAATGTAGCAGAGACTCCGGGGCAATTGTACACATCGAATTGTAACATTTTTGTTTTCTTTATCAAGCTATGCACTTGACAGATCCAAGATTTAAACCAATATAAGCTATTATGATAAAAACATGATAATGCTTAACTCATTTATTATTAGTTTCCACTTGTTATATTCATGATATGGGACAAAACTTCATAATTTTTATTTTTATTTTTTATTTTTTTAAGGTTGTTGGGCTCACCCTGTAACTGTAGAACTATAGAACCTTCATCAATTCATAGTTTGGTTCTTATCTACTTTGTACCTACCCAAATATATCTTTAACTGACAACTGTGGTAGAAATATATAGTGAGGATACCGCCTTTTGACTTTAACACATTCTTTTCGAATAAAAGTGATACATTTCTGATAAGAAGTAAAAAAAAATGACAGTTTTTTGATAGTAAATCAATCTTCAAATTGACGCCACTTTTTCTTGCAAAATCAATATTCTTTGTCCTGTTAACAAAGTATGGACATATATTTTCAGGTACCATATTGAAATTATATTTATCTTAATGGGGTCCATCCTCTCTCTCTCTCTCTCTCTCTCCTCTTCTCTCTCCACTCCTTCTTTTTTCTGTCTTTCTTTTTTCTTTTCACTCCATCTTTACCTTTTTCTTTCCTATCGCCCTTCCCCTCTCTCTCTCCCCTCCTCTCTCCATTATCCCTCCTCTTCCTCTCTTTTAATGTGTGGTTTTTAATAAGAAAGCAATCAGGGGGGGGGTTCCGTAATCTCTTTTCTCATTTATAGGATCCTATAAAATAAGCCTTTTTGGATTTCAGGCTATCCTGTCTTTTATGTTTTATACCATGTACACCTCGACAAATCAAAATCTACAAAATCAAATCAATAATTCATAGTTCCACAGTTATCTAATGTCTAATCTCATGTTTGAGCTCAATAGATAAGGTTACCTTTTGTAATTGTAAACAAAGCACTATAATTGACTATACACTTCAAATCTATGAGCCTCTGAAGTTCTCTAGTAAGTGATATAAATTATAAACAATAGCAAATAAAAGAAAAACTGAGGCTCTATTACAATGAAACAAATGATAAAAAAAACTAAGGCACTTTTTCGGACAATCAATATTTCTAATATTCCAATACGTTTGGACAGATATGTCAAGTTATTTATTTCTCATGTCTGAGCTGTATAGATTGGTTACCATTTATTTTTGTAAACATTAAGCTGGCGTCACACTGTCCCGATGTTAGGTGCGATGGTTATACGAAGGGGTCATTATCCCCATTCCACTGACAATCGGACTCTCATCTCGAGCTCCTGATCCAAAATGGCAATTTTGATGAGTTCCGATGAAATCTCACCCGAGGAGCCTGTTTTGGTGACCCTGACTTTTTTTATTACCTCATGAAATCGGAAAAGACTGGTATCTGCCTGACATATTATGTCGCCGTTTTATCGGCTTGTCAATCCATGAATTTGCTTTTGGAGGGTAATGGGGCTATCTGACTCTAAATGGCACTTCCCATCTATCTGATACCGACCAAACTCTAATCTAATTAATCAGTCCTACTCGGAGATCGATTGTACATGACCTCGACACTACAACATTCCACAGTTGGGTGAAAACATATCAATTCTAGTTTAAACTTAAGAGGAGAGGCGCTATCACTCTCCGCAAAGCGACGCTGCCATAAGACATTTGTATTTTGCACGTTTTTTCACTTTGTTTTCTTGATTATGGCGAGCAACTACCTTTTCAAAGAAATGATCAACTTGAATGAATACGCTAAAGATCTGAATTTTCAAAAAAGGAATAACTTATTGCAAAGGGGAAAAAAAGTCCTGTCACTTGTGTCATTTCGAAATCCTAGTCAGATCAAATTCCTGTAAATACGGCCATTTGCTCCAAAATAGCTCATACGCCACATAATCATCTTCTTGGATACACGCATTATTATATTACAGCTTAATGATCAAGCAGTTTTTAAAAGCTTGAATTCTCAGCTTTCAAAGATGGTACATTCATTTCGATATGGTTAGAAAAGTCCCGTCATTGGAACATATCACATAAATAGAACTTACTGATGGGTCGATATCTCGCATATCACATGCATATCGCATGTGGACGGCGTCTGCAAGAGGTGACAAGATCGCTACTTATACAATACTCGTTATTTGGAACACAATACTATGTGAAATAAAGATTCTGATTACAACTATCACAAATGGTTATAAGCTTGCCCAATGATTGTATTTCCTCCATCTGTCTGGAGAAATCTAACTAACAACATGATAAGTTCATCATTTCTTTCATCTCCACTATCGAGTAGATTGCTGAACCCGAACGGACATACCATGCAGCTGCAGGGAAGTCTTCTTAAGCGAGTTTTTGTGAGCCTAATTATATATTGCAGCCAGCTGTATAGATTTCTGCGCTTTCAGCCGTATTTCCAACGTCACTTCGTTGCGTCTGGCCTCTAGATAATGGACGCGCCTTGTTAATTACGTTAATGCCGACATTGGTATACGTTAACTTTACGAGTGAATTGATATGCGACACTTTTTTTCGAAAAGTTGATTAAAAAACCGCTAATTGCAATAATGAGTACCTGATCACCCGATTTTAATCAGATGTCGGCCAGAGACGTCGGACAGCTGAAAACAATAGAATCTTACAGTCGGACGGACTGACACACATATCCAATATGACTCGAGGTCGAAAATGGAAATGATGTCCGGTCAGTCCGATAGCGACTAAGGCTGAGCTTAGTTCCCTGACCGGACTATTTCCCTCTTCGCATGCCGTCCAACACGTCGGACAAATACCTGATAGACGTCAACTCAAGCCTGACCATCAGACTTTGACATGAGACCACTCGGTGGCAACCAGAGGATTAAAAACGCGTCCGGTTAGTGAACGACCCTCAAAATTCTCAGTGGAATGGGGGTATTAAGGTTCGGGCAAAGTTAAGAAGAGTTTACACACGATGGGACTATGAATCACACGCAAAGGTAATATGAAGTTTACCCGAAGGACACACGAATGTCAACCGACGTCGTTTGGGCATCGCCGATGCGAATCCAAGATTGCCGAATTGAATACATTCTGTGGGGCTAATTGTCTTGGGACAATAGAGACTTTATTATGTTTGTGCATGGGCTAATACGTTTTATTGAAGAAAACATCACGTGACCTCCTTATTGTATAAAAATCTTCACCAGATGCAGACCGCGGGAAATGAAATAGCTGATCATACACTGTCCGTCATAAAGATGGAATATTATTATTATTTTTTTTTTAAATTAATTAATTTATTTATTTATTTTGCCGCTGTAGCGACATGATTTTGCTCCGGCTTTAATTTCTTGAATATCTCTGTCCCTGCTTTTACTTTTCGGGACCCTGGCTATATTTTGAACATTCTCCAAACCCTTCACGAAGAATTTTTTTTTCCAAAAAAAGTTTTGTCAACCCCAATGATGCTCATTTTTGGTCATTTTTTGTCTTCTCATTTTGGGACCCCTTTTTGGTTACCCGGCCGATCAAGCCCCCCCCCCCTCCCCCAGGAACCGCGTTTGAGGTGTACTGTTTAGATTGATTTTTAAGTTAAATCTAGATGTACGGGGAAAGGCTTGGGTCTCTTGTCAAGGGGGGGGGGGGGAGGTTGAAACAAAAAGTATGATTGGTAAAAATTCGGGATATTGTATTCAACCTTTATTCCCTAGTTTTCTTTTTAGCCTTGATGGCAAGATTTTAAATGGTAACTATTGATGATATTTTAATATAATTTATTTTGATTTTTATGTTTTGCTGATATCTTACTATAAAATTTAGGGAAGATAGAAATTTTCACTATGTAAAAATGGTTAAAATCAATGTTGAACCCCAATTAAAATAAACTTTGACCCCTCCCCTAGACAAACGAGTTAAGCCTGTAACCATATAATTAGATTTAACTTAAAGGAGGAGTCCGGGCTGAAATCAAAAAGTTTTATAAAGTAAAGTAAAATTTAACAAGCACTACACAGAAAATTTCATCAAAATTGGATGAAAAATTACAAAGTTATGAATTTTTTAGGTATAGAATTTTTTCGTAAAACAGTGCTTGGCAGGTCTCATGAACAGGTCTCATGAATATTTGAATAGTCAAAATGAGCAAATCGATGATGTCACAGTCCCCCTACTTCTTGTATATTTTATTATATGAAATCCTATTTATAGGGATGTCCACTAAAATTTTAAGTTACTTTAAAGTTGTTTTTGCTAGGCTTATTTGATAGAGCATTTTGAAAGAAACATTTTGGTACTTGAATTATCACAATTGGATGTTCCGTTTCACATGTAATATAATATATATATATATAGCCGAATGAATGAGACAGCATGACTCAACGTAGCTCTCAAAATTCGCTATTATTATCCACAAGGCTTTCGGCCGACATGGCCTTCGTCAGGCGTTTGTTTTAGTTATCTGATGCTAGATGTGCCTACATACGTCTCGGTTACTAAGTATAGCCACTCTACAATATTGGAAATAACAATTCATGGAACGCAGTACCAATGGACCAGTTCTTTCCGCTAGAGCCCCTTCAGATAACTAAAAACAGACGGCCTGACGGAGGGCCAATGTCGGCCGAAAGTTGTGAAATAAGGATCTGAGAGACTACGTACGGTATCGAGATGTCTGGGGAACGCATCCTGTCTCATTATTTCTGCCTATACTAAATAAAGATGGTTATACTGCATAGACAGTTATCAAGGGGCCTCGTTTCATCTATATATAATAATATATATATATATTTTGAGAAATGGTGTGATGGAGATATATATTTATATATATAGATGCGCCATTCCACGGTACTCGCGTTACAAATAACCGTCTTTTCATGTTTAAGTCCACTATCTTTCAATGCTATGATCTATAATTGCTTTTTGTACCTAATGTAAAGCAGAACTAGACTACCAAATGGATTGAAAAAGACTCCGCGGTTACGGCAAAAGTGACATGGTCAAAGTCATTGATGAAATTTAGCGCGAATTGTCCTAAAACTTACACCATGTTTGACAAAACTCTTCCTAACTAAATAGTATTAGTATTTTATAACATTTATGCATGCAAGTGAAGAAAATGAATAGACAAAATATCAGGGGCGTTTGTCGAGTACATCGCGTTATCGTTCTGTCCGTCAAGATATATATTCAATGTTCATGCTTTTCTGTGACGTCATATTGGAATTTTTGTTCTATAGGGTGTGATTATAATTCCTAAGAAGATTATCCATTTGGGAATAAAACGCAAAAGAAAATCATAGTTCTTGTGCTAAAAGTCTAAAAACTTTTACGAAATTGCATGTAAGTCCCACGGTTGCGTTCAATCTATGTTATATCGTTTCTGATTCCCTACAAAGGACTACATTTTAAGTAAAACAAATTTTATCTGTGTCCCATGTAAATGTTTCAAAAAGTTTTAAGTACAAATAACAACCTAATTTCAGAATAAAGCAAAACAGAATCAAGAAATGTTCCTCCCGAACACGTGAAGAACTGGCCCAATATATATTATGAGCAGAGAATTGAATGGTTATAGAGAATTCTCTATATAACTATCTATTATCGCTCTATTCATTAAAAGGGATTGCCAAGGTTGTTTGTGTTTGTCCATCTTTTCACTAATGTGATACGGTCACGTCGGAATGAGAGACTAGTCGCGATTTTTTGAAAGTCCATTTTTTTGATATTATTAGATCCCTGATTCAATTGCCTTGAATTTGTACATAACCCGAACCGTAAAAGAGTATATAGAAGTGAGTATTAGCTCTCGAGTCTTCGCGAGGAGAATTGTGCGTCTTGGAAGATCAAATCAAGAGAAAAACGCTCTCGAAGTTTTTGACTTCCGTGTTGACTCGCGGCCCAAAAAATAGAACTTATTGTCCACCGCTGTACTCACGAGAATGCCTTGACAACCACTTGCTTACAAAAGGTGAAACGACTGCCAATTGGAGGCCCTTGCATTCAGGTATACCCGAGACAATAGTTTACCCCTTCGGTCATCCCATGATCGAGCCAAAGCACAGAAGCCGAAAACAACGGCGGCATGTGTCTAAATAATGGCAGTTGTCATTTTGTAAGACCCCACTTCTGACCCGGGAATCTGAAGACTCGCGAGCCAATAATGTATTCGAATAAATCCTTCATGCAAATAAAGTCGGGCGGGTTACCAATTACTAATTATTATTTAGTTATTGGAATTGAGAAAACGTCCTGTTTTAAGAGCGAAAATATATGTATTTATCGGAAAACTTAAGTCGTATTGTTCTCGGAAAGATAATCCTTCGATGAATTAATGTCGGAGCGGAGTACAATTACGTAATGTTAATTATTTAGTTATGGCTCATACTGTCCCGTTTTAAGTAGCGAAAATTATTATGTATTCGGAAGAACTTAAAGTCGATAATTGTTTCGAAATAATTCCTTTCATGAACAGAAGTCGGAGCGGGTAGCAATTACGTAATTAATTTTTAGTTATTGATAAAAATAAGTCCCGTTTTGAAGTAGCGAAGTTATTGATTTATCTGAAGAACTAAAAGACGATAATGTTCGAAATAAATCCTTCAATGAATAAGGTTGGGAAACGCGGGACACATTTGCGTAATTAATCTATTTAGTTATGAACATAATGTCCGTTTTAGTTGCAAAATTATTTGTCATGTTTTTGGAGAACTTAAAGTCGAAACTTTCGAAAAAAGTCCTCAGAATAAGTCGGAGCGGGTACAATAATACTTAATTAATTATTAGTTATGGTATGAAAACGTCCGTTTAACGTATGAGAAAGTTCATTTTTTATCGAAGAACTTTAAGTCGAAATGTTACATTGACATCTAACGTGTCATTTTCGTGATTTAGTAAAGTAATTACATAAAAGGCAGACTATTTTCTATCTAACACTCGTAGAGCCAAGTCATCAAACCATCATAAGACGCGTTATATTTTGTAAAGAAAAAAACAACACTTTGGCAAAAGTTCCGCTTTCTTCCTTTCCAGTAGACTCACATATTCAAGGTGGCGTAATTGCATGTGCAGCCCCTGCACGATTTCGATCGATGAGCCTACTGAATAGCACTTGAAAAGTCCTGTTTGATGTTCAAAATTATTTCTATAATATGGATTAAGAATCATAGCGGGCCGGTTCGCACCTTCTGGACAATGGCACCCTTTGCTAAGCACTCATTCATTAAAGCGGAGGTGTAATGTTTTTGAAATAAAAGCGGGACTTGTATTTAATTATCCGTACTGCATTTGGCACTACTTTATTCTGACATCATTATAGTTCACAAAATGAGTTCAAGCGCTCAACTATCCGAGATATATCACCCTCTCATATGTGATATAAGGTAAACTAGCGGGATCGGAAAACGACAGGCTTAATCTCCATGCAAACTAATGATTTTATTATATATCTAAAATAATGAACTTATTCTAACACCTTAACCTTTCAGTTTCTCTCTCTTGAGCATGCTTGGTATCGGCGGAGACGTATTCTCCGCAACTTTCTTTTTTTTTCGCGACGCGATAAACATTTATTCCGTCTTTGTTCTGTCGAGGAGAATTCTCCGAGATGTCTCCACGACAATTTTCAAATCTGTTTCAATTATAGAACATGTCTTGAAAGTATCTTCACAGCCGATTCATGAACGTCTCGGAGACGTCTTCCCGCACGTCTCAAAACAACCGTCTCATAACTTGGTTCAAAGCTGGCTTGAAAAGTTGTTTCAAAGTTAGTTCCGCAAAAGTGGACTACCAGCCGAAGTTATAAACTGAATTCATTTCGATTTGCCAACTTCCCCCTCACTTATATTGGTTTCACATAATGCAATATCCAACCAATTTAAGAACCATACTTTTTTTTTTCAATTTTAGATTAGCTCTCTACGCGTTCTAAGCCATTGTTTTCTTATCACCTACAATATCCACCTGTATCAGAAGATTATCACGATCACCTCTTTTTAGGCTACTATGTTTCTCTGATGGAACACAATTTGTTATAGGGAGGTTTTAATTTCCCGTCAGGTCAACAGATATCAGCGGCCACTAAAATAAAAATGCCGGAACATTAACATCATTTGAATCAGCGTAGCAGTCAGCAATTAAAACATAAGCCGTACCATCTCTATTCTCCATTTTGACACAGCTTTCCCCACCCCTCCCCCCCTCCCACCCGTTTGCTCAGATTGACAATTCGGTTGCAGTGCTCCAGCTATCCCCAAGAGAAACATGCTTTCTCACCAGCAGGTGTGGCATCGCACGCAAAAATTTCTGAAGTTTAGTTAGCTATCACTCACAAAAAGGAAACAAAAGCATTGAAGCACAAAAGTCACATGACATGTTGAACGCCAATACAAGCATCGCTTGTCAAGCGGCGGAGGTAAACGGAGAGGGGAAATGAGCGTGGACGTGCGTCTGTGTGTCCGGAAAAAAAATTATGACCGAAAAAACACCTGCCGAAAAAACTCCTTTTTTACCACTTTCCCGTTTCATTTCACTCATTTATTACAGTGAAAAGATGAAGCATGGAAAACCAGAAAATCACATACAATTTTCCCTCAAATATTTGAGTTTTTTATTACTTTGTCGATTTACTCGGATCTTGATACTGCGACTTCTCTCTCATTTCGACAAGACGAATCACATATTAATATATATATCTCATTGACTCAGACATACTTGGACACCGCGTGACACCATTTGCCAAATTTCAACTTTTAAAAGGACGATTACTCAGGAAACGTTAATCTGCAGGCCTTTTCATCATTCACATTCAGTTAAACTATTGTCACATATTAGAAAGCAAAATCTTTTGATGTATAGCCATTTTTGTGGAGATATTTCACTTCTGTGTTGTTGACTCGCGTGACACGCCACGATTTTTAATTTTGGACCTTACTGTACTTAACTGTGTTTTTCTAAAAGTACTGATCCCATTAATACCAATTTTCAGGACTTATTTTGAGACATTAGGCAATACGAATCCCATTTTCACTCCCACTTAACTTTTACTTCAAGTCAGTGACTATATAGAAAACGTGACTCCGAGCGTGAAAAGTGTAAAACATGAAATTCGACATAAAAGTGTAGTGTGGACTAAGAGTAGGGACGTCGACCATGACATTTTTCGCCCCTATCAGACACCGCATTGAAAAATTATTAGATTGACACCTTTGAAGTAAAAAAATAGCCAAAAAGAACTAATTATTTGGATTAGAAGAAGTTGCAAATTTCAGCTCACGGTGTCTAGTTACACGAATGGCTGATTATAGAAATGAATTCTGCGTCGGTTTTATGTTACCAAACTAAGAAGAAATACATTGGATGAAAAACCGTAGAGAACAAATATTTTCCGATATTTCGGCATAGCCCTTGTCCAGGAATGACAAATTATTAGCGTCACACTTCATAATACACAATATATATACATATAATATATACTATATATATATATAATATAATATATATATTTATGTATGTATACAGCGTAGTACCGACAAAAAGTTGCTAATGGCATTCTAAATGAGTATAATTTTAAATTGCCGAATCATATTGTATATAACTTTGTAATCTGTAAACTAGCATTGTATTTCATACAACCGGTTAAATTTTACTGCGAATATGGTCCAAAGAACACAAAGATATGAGCCTTCTTTCAGCACTCACAGAAACATCTCAATCCAATTTGTTCATTATTACGTTGAAGTACGTAGTCCACATAGGTCTTCATTTACTCTTATTTTATTTCCTTTTTTGTTTAGATTTTGGGCCCAACAACTTGCGGGTCCATACTTAAATTAAAATGAGAGGTTTAAGAAAATTGGCATGATATCATTCTTTAATCAACATGATATTTTTTAATTAAATATAAACATTATACTAAACAATGACAACAAGCATGCCAAGGAAAATGAATTTATCTTTTCTTTTTTAGATCCATGATCTCATCTATATATCTGAAAATATTTCGTTTTTTTTTTTTTAGTTGTATTTACATTTATTCCTTTCATAAGCAAGATTTCTATTCATCAGGGGGGGGTGTGAATGAATAGATCCCCAAGTCCTGGACAAAAGAACACATCCCTGCAGATTTACGCCCGTGCTGAACAGATAACAAATTCTTGTTAGCTAAACTGACTTCACATACTACTTAATACTTAACTTGGACGAGAGGTTTCCTGATGTGTAATGAAAAGATGATCAATCTGTGATTACCCGGACCATATCACATAAAATCTCATCCAGTTTGTCGAAAATGAATCGCTAGTTTACGGATGTAAGAAGTACATATAATGTGGTAATATTAATATTATCCCCATCTGAGTGCCATTAGCATTTTTGGATGGGACACCGTATATATGGGGAGGGTCCACGAGTCCTCGGTCTCCCGAGACTTCGGTCCACGAGGCCGAGTATTTTCCCACGAGTCCTCGTCCACGCAGCCGAGTATTTTCCAGCGATCCTCGTCCCACGAGTCCTCGGTCCCAAGAGTCTCGATCCACGAGTCCCTCGTCCCACCACGCGGAGTATTTCTCCACGAGTCCTTGGTCATCGAGGCCGATTTTTTCTCTTATCAGGATGTTTTTCAACATGCGATGAAACATTTGAAAAGTGTATTCGCATCTTAAGCTGAATTATACAACATAATTATTTAGTTGTGGTTAATACCATAGGCACAGCATGGCGAATAAATGTGGCATCTCATATTCGCGGAGACGGGTTGAGACCATTTGGGAACTACTCAAATGTCCCTTATCCTTCTCAAGCGGTGCCGGTCCAGGGTTACAGGATGGGAGGGGGGCGCAGACCTAAATTTTCGTTTAACATGTACGGTCAATGAGTGGTTTTCAAATTATAGGGTGTCCCTGCGCCCCTGGATGCCGCCACTGCATCTCAGAGACGTCGCCGCGACAGTATAAAAAAAATTATAGTAGGCTTCTCCGCGACGGAAAAAGTATCGGAGACGTCTCCCGCGACAAGTTTCAAAACCGTCTCACAACTCGTCTAACATGTTTAAAAAGTAGTCCAATTCCGTCTCAAATCCATCTCCGCGAAATGAGTACCACCATTAGTTGCGGATATATTTTTAAATGATGTAGTTCTTTGTTTTACATGAAAATTAAGATTTCATCCTTGAGAATCCTTATCAAATGATTACATTCAAATAAATCTCGAATTGAGAGATCATAATTCATGAATCCCGAACAGGCGGCGTAGACACCGGGGGGGGGGGGGGGGCACCCTCAATTCAAAAGGTGGGGATGGCATGTACGATCACCCCCCCCCCTCCCCACTTTCGCGGGTGATATGTATTTTTTTAAAAAGCTGAAATGGGCTTTCCCACACTCGTTTTTCTTCCATGGAACTCTAACAATTTTCGCTCGCTCTTGATCTTATATTTTATTATTATTATTAGTAATTGATTTATTATTAGTATTATATATTGTATTATATTTATTATTATTATTATTATATTATTATTATATATTATTATTATTATTATTATTATATTATTATTACTATTATTATTATTTTATATATATTATTATTATTATTAAAATCCAGATTAATTATTCACATTATCTATATATTTAAACAACATAGAGTTTTCACCTATTGACAGTCATCAAACAAAATAAATAGTCGGATATGCATTTACGCCAAAGTTCTTTATTCATCTTCATGATCAATTCGACGGACCTGCGTCTTCGTCAGGAATATAATTTTGTAATTATGCTCCTAACGAAGACGGAGTCCTTAAAAAATGAGAAGAAAGTGAATAAGAACTTGGCGTAAATGCATAGTCTCGACTATTGCTTTTTTATAATAATTTTTATGTATATTTTTAGGCCTATACTACTTGTATTCTAGTGAAATTGTTATTAATCTTTTTCTTCATAGAGCCTATTTCTACTATTCCTATTTCCTACATTATTTAATTGTATTTATACTTATTAATTGCATATTTTATTTAATGTATTTGCAGAGTGGACAAATCTTTAAATTAAATAAACTGGCTAAATTACTTTTATCTACTAGAGGTGTATGCAGTTCTCGCTATATTTTGAGAATGAAACCTCCCTCCCCACGCTGAAAACCTAAACTCGTCCGTCAAGGACCCGACTAGCTTTAAGCAAGTCGGTCAAACGGACTAGTTTAAAGCTAGTCTGTCATGCTAGTCCGTCGATCTATATCTCTCAACTATACCATCTATTGAGCTAGTCCGTCGACGTGACCGACTAGGTCAAAAAAAAGTAGGTAGTAGGACAGTTTACAATTAAAATGATAGACTAGCTTTGATGCAATAGTTGCAATGTCGTTTCAATGTGAGGGAGACCGGGGACAATATGTAACATTTTTTCCAAATTTGAACTATCAACTTATTAAGCAAATACTTGCTATAAACTAAATAAATATGAAAATATGCATACCTTAGCTGACATTTGAATAGGTTGGGGCTAAGTACAACATCATTTTGAAGCATACCATTTCAAAACAAAGGATCGAGTGTTACAATGCCCGTGTCCAGGGGCCAATGTAGCAGAGCTCCGGGGCAATTGTAAACATCGAATTGTAACATTTTGTTTTCTTTATCAAAGCTATGCACTTGACAGATCCAAGATTTAAACCAATAAAGCTATTATGATAAAAACATGATAATGTTAACTCATTTATTATAGTTTCCCACTTGTTATATTCATGATATGGGACAAAAACTCATAATTTTTATTTTTATTTTTTATTTTTTTTAGGTTGTTGGGCTTCACCCTGTAACTGTAGAATCTATAGAACCTCATCAATTCATAGTTTGGTTCTTATCTACTTTGTACCTACCCAATATATCTTTAACTGACAACTGTGGTAAAATATATATGAGGATACCACCTTTTGACTTTAACACATTCTTTTCGAATAAAAGTGATACATTTCTGATAAGAAGTAAAAAAAAAATGACAGTTTTTTATAGTAAATCAATCTTCAAATTGACGCCACTTTTTCTTGCAAAATCAATATTCTTTGTCCTGTTAACAAAGTATGGACATATATTTTCAGGTACCATATTGAAATTATATTTATCTTTATTGGGGTCCCATCCTCTCTTCTCTCTCTCTCTTCTCTTCGTCTCTCATCCCTCTTTTTTCTGTCTTTCTTTTTTCTTTTCACTCCATCTTTAACCTTTTTACTTTCCTATCTGCCCTTCCCCTCTCTCTCTCCCCTCCTCTCTCCATTTCCCTCCTTTCCTCTCTTTTAATGTGTGGTTTTAATAAGAAAGCAATCAGGGGGGCGGGGTCCGTAATCTCTTTTCTCATTTATAGGACCTATAAAATAAGCCTTTTTGGATTTCAGGCTATCCTGTCTTTTATGTTTTATACCATGTACACTCGACAAATCAAAATCTAAAAATCAAATCAATAATTATAGTTCACATTATCTAATGTCTAATTCTCATGTTTGAAGCTCATAGATAAGGTTACCTTTTGTAATTGTTAAACAAGCATATAATTGACTATACACTTCAAATCTTTGAGCTCTGAAGTTCTCTAGTAAGTGATATAAATTATTAAACAATACAAATAAAAGAAAACTGAGGCTCTAATTACAATGAAACAAATGATAAAAAAAACTAAGCACTTTTTCGGACAAATCAATATTTCTAATATTCCAATACGTATTGGACAGATATGTCAAGTTATTTATTTCTCATGTCTGAGCTGTATAGATATGGTTACCTTTTTTTTGTAAAACATTAAGCTGGCGTCACCTGTCCCGATGTTAGGTGCGATGGTTATAACGAAGGGGTCATTATCCCCATTCCACTGACAATCGGACTCTCATCTCGAGCTCCTGATCCAAAATGGCAATTTTGATGAGTTCCGATGAAATCTCACCCGAGGAGCCTGTTTTGGTGACCCTGACTTTTTTTATTACCTCATGAAATCGGAAAAGACTGGTATCTGCCTGACATATTATGTCGCCGTTTTATCGGCTTGTCAATCCATGAATTTGCTTTTGGAGGGTAATGGGGCTATCTGACTCTAAATGGCACTTCCCATCTATCTGATACCGACCAAACTCTAATCTAATTAATCAGTCCTACTCGGAGATCGATTGTACATGACCTCGACACTACAACATTCCACAGTTGGGTGAAAACATATCAATTCTAGTTTAAACTTAAGAGGAGAGGCGCTATCACTCTCCGCAAAGCGACGCTGCCATAAGACATTTGTATTTTGCACGTTTTTTCACTTTGTTTTCTTGATTATGGCGAGCAACTACCTTTTCAAAGAAATGATCAACTTGAATGAATACGCTAAAGATCTGAATTTTCAAAAAAGGAATAACTTATTGCAAAGGGGAAAAAAAGTCCTGTCACTTGTGTCATTTCGAAATCCTAGTCAGATCAAATTCCTGTAAATACGGCCATTTGCTCCAAAATAGCTCATACGCCACATAATCATCTTCTTGGATACACGCATTATTATATTACAGCTTAATGATCAAGCAGTTTTTAAAAGCTTGAATTCTCAGCTTTCAAAGATGGTACATTCATTTCGATATGGTTAGAAAAGTCCCGTCATTGGAACATATCACATAAATAGAACTTACTGATGGGTCGATATCTCGCATATCACATGCATATCGCATGTGGACGGCGTCTGCAAGAGGTGACAAGATCGCTACTTATACAATACTCGTTATTTGGAACACTAATACTATGTGAAATAAAGATTCTGATTACAACTATTACAAATGTTATAAGCTTGCCCAATGTTGTATTTCCTCCATCTGGTCTGGAGAATCTAACTAACAACATGATAAGTTCATCATTTCTTTCATCTCCACGTATCGAGTAGATTGCTGAACCCGAACGGACATACCATTGCAGCTGCAGGGAAGTCTTCTTAAGCGAGTTTTTGTGAGCTAATTATATATTGCAGCCAGCTGATAGATTTCTGCGCTTTCAGCCGTATTTCCAACGTCACTTCGTTGCGTCTGGCCTCTAGATAATGGACGCGCCTTGTTAATTACGATTAATGCCGACATTGTATACGTTAACTTTACGAGTGAAAATTGATATGCGACACTTTTTTTCGAAAAGTTGATTAAAAAACCGCTAATTGCAATAAGTGAGTACCTGATCACCCGATTTTTAATCAGATGTCGGCCAGAGACGTCGGACAGCTGAAAACAATAGAATCTTAACTAGTCGGACGGACTGACACACATATCCAATATTGACTCGAGAGTCGAAAATGGAAATGATGTCCGGTCAGTCCGATAGCGACTAAGGCTGAGCTTAGTTCCCTGACCGGACTATTTCCCTCTTCGCATGCCGTCCAACACGTCGGACAAATACCTGATAGACGTCAACTCAAGCCTGACCATCAGACTTTGACATGAGACCACTCGGTGGCAACCAGAGGATTAAAAAACGCGTCCGGTTAGTGAACGACCCTCAAAATTCTCAGTGGAATGGGGGATTAGAGGTTCGGGCAAAGTTAAGAAGAGTTTACAGGAAAGGATTGAGGGAACGTCTAAGATATAGTCGGGACCCCGAAAGAGTGAAAGCGGTGACCAACACATTCAAGAAATTCAAGCCGGAGCAACATATAGCATCGTTGGAGCCAGAACAAAATATTCCACCTTTATGACGAACAGTGCAATTCATCGAGAGCAAAACGCACTGTACTGTAGAGGTATATTTGTACTGTCTTTGACTCAAATTGAAATTAAACATCCCCCTCCCCCAAGGCAGGGAGAGGCAGGGGGGAGAAGACAGCTGGTAAACACAGAATTGAGAAAAGAAGACTCTAATAACATACAGCAACCAGATTAGAGACAGTTTCAGATTGATCGGAAACAGTTCCAGTGAAAATCAGGGGGAGGGGGTGTTGAGCCCCAAATGTAAAAAATCCGCGCCCACTAATGTAAAAATGCCCTCAAATGCCCTCAAATGTGCTCAACACGTCACCACAAATGTAAAAATTGCCCTCAATGTCAAACACGTCAACCACGAATGTAAAAAATGCCTCAAATGTAACAACACATCAACCACAAATGTTAAAAATGCCCTCAATGTCACAACATGTCAAACCATAAATGTGAAAATGACCACCTAATGGTCATACATGTTTGACCACAAATGTAAAAGTTTTCATTTTAACCACTAATGTCTTAACATGTCACCCACAAATGTATAAACTCATCACATGTATTATAACAATGAGGAATGTTGCCTAAATGGAACAAATGTTTTCCATTACGATTATAAGCATAATACAAAGTATAGAAAGATTTTAAAAATCTTCTATATTAATGTATTATGTTTTCATTCATTCATTATCGTTTTTCATTCATTCATTATGTTTTATAAAAACAAGAGATTAGAATAAAAGACGGGTATGGGAATTATCTAAAAATTATTGCACAACCATTTTTGGGCATTCTTTTTTCCTTTTTGGGTGCAAAATTGTAACTTTTCGTTAGTCTCAAGCAAAATACTGCGTTATTAGGAGTTTGTTTGATGGCCGTATAGCCCTTACCAACCTGTGTGGCAATAAGCGTCCATTTCATGCGAACGAACGACTCCCCATTAGGCTCTTGAAGAAAGGTGTAGAATCGAGCGGGACATGCACCCTGCACCCCCCCCTTCATTGGGTTCATGCACGAATTTTTCAGATCCTACTCACATAGTCATGACAGTTATGTGCATAAGATGGGCATAGTTTTCGAAATTGCTTTATGTTTAAGCCATAATATTTTGGCTCAGCTTGAATTTGTGAAAAGATTGGGAAATGGCATTTTCCCATAAAAAATTTTCCGTAAAACAAGTGTCAATGTATAGAAGTATCGGAACATAATGAGGATCGCTTCTTGCTCATAGAGAGATATTAACATAACACAAAAAGACAACACAGTCATATAATGCACTGCACTCACTGTAAAGAGGCGGAAACTAACCAATAAGAATTTACCTCTTTGCTCAGCTTTATATCCTAAAAAAGGGACTCATGTGAACTTCCCAAAAATGTGGCTTATTTTATGTGTGTTCAATCAACGCATACCATATTGGATCATGCCGATTTTACACCAAGCTAGCCAGATAGTTGATAAACATTACAGATAAACCAGTTACCTAGGACACTCAACCGTTTAAACGTTATCGGTGGTGTCTTTGTGTGTGTATATGTGATGTGTATGTATGTCTGGTTGAGTGTGTGCATGTGTGTGGGCATATGTATATATGGAAAGTTATGCAGTGTGGTAATATAATTGAAAATGTTTGTTCACATTCCGCATTATTATGATACATGGTATATGAATTTTTACAATTTGCGGTTTGACATGTTCAGACATTGTGGTTAAAATGAAACTTTTTTACTCTGTGGTCGACATGTTATGACATTAGTGGTCATTTTTACAATTTGTGGTTGACGTGTTGTGAACATTTGAGGGCATTTTTACATTAGTGGGCGATTTTGTACATGTTGAGGGCTCAACAGGGGGGAGGGGGGAGGCAACACACAGGTATTGAACATTAATTTTGATTTGTTTAGATGTCACCCAATTTACTTAGTTTTCTTTTTCAGAGAAATGAATTTCGACAATTTTGTGTCAAAATCATTTTGTCAATGTTACTTTGACAGATCGAGAAATATGTTAAAAAATATGTTTATTTAGACTTGACTTAACTTAAATCATGGATAATGAGAACGAATGGCAAATGATATTATGATGATGATGGCGGTGGTGGTGGTGGTGCTGTTCACGCACCCTTAAAATTTTCCTCGTCATCTTGTATCATCGTGCATAATCACAACCACCACCTGCATCCACATCGCATCATCATCATACATCTCATCATCATCAATCATCATAATCATCATCATCATGAATCATCATCACCAGCAATCTACCAACCTACCAACTTATCGAGCGAGGACTACTCCATTACTTTTGGCATTAGAAGAACCTAATGTTCCTAATCTTCATATTTGTTTATTTTTTTCCGTTCTCTAAGTACAGTGATATCAAAGTTATTAATTAAAAAAAAAAAAAAACTAGAAAAATTGACGCTCTGATTACAATGAACTGATAAACACCTAAGAACCTATTTGTCCGGTAATCAATGTTCTTTGCTTATTTCCAACACAAACTGATTGGACTATTGATATCGTTCAACACGTAATACTTAATTTTCTCTCATTTCTAATTAGAAACCCCCTCCCCCAACTTTCGTCAAGGAATTCGTGTACAAAACGGACAAATGATCATACATTTGTAGTAATTTTAGCCTCCTTGATCACCCCCCCCTTGCCGCTCAGCCCTCCACTTTCAAAAATGCTCGTGCCCCTGATGGTTTATATATTAGCTTGGTTGTACACGCGGAAAGCTGCTTAATGCGCGAGTTCCTACGGAGTTACTTGAATTTTAAACAGAAAAATCAGACCTTCAGGGGCATTGTAACAGCTTGTTACAATTGCCCCTGACAGAGGCGACCATATTAGAAGAGATTTTTTTCTATTTTAGCTTAGGTATTCATCGTTGAAACGTTGCAAAAATATGGCCTAGAACATAATTTCTAAATATATAAAATGACAGCCTGTAGCTTCTCTACATAATTTGTCCAGAAGAAAAAACAATGGGTAATGTGAATATTACGTTTAACTGCTCATGAACGGTTTTCGGCTGTTAGAAGTTCCCGACCGTTAAATCTGTTAACACTCACACAGCATGTGGAGCGATGAAATGCGCATGCCCTCTACAAATTTTAAGTTTATAGCATGTTTCTGCTAGTCCCTGTTACAATTGCCCCGTGTTACATTTGTCCCCTGTCTCCCCTACCTTCTCTATTTATTCTGTTTCCGAGCATAATCAAGTTGATACATTCTGAAACAAATGTTGTTTTGGCTCGACATTCTGAAAGCTTATGAGATATAACATCTGTTATGACAAGTATGCAATTCACAAGTACCGGGAGATTCCAAATATTGTTCTCCATTCTTCAATTCGTCTGTGATTTTACGAACCGTCCTACACCTCGCCGAGTTCCCAAAACCAGCTTTTGAGATAATCGCGTTCAAAGTTAGGGTGTTCTTCTAACGCTCATAACTTCGCGCTTTGAAGGAAACCACGGTAATTATTTATTTCAATGTACAGCATGAATTCTATAATTTTACAATATGAAAAAAAATATTTGCAATTGGGGTTTGATTTTTAAATATTTAGAATAAAATGGGAGGTAGTATTTTAGAAACTGATTGTTTTTATGGAAAACAGGGGGTTAAGGTCACTTCGTAAAATCACGCGTAGCAAGCGCATGTTTTTTGGCGTCCTAAACCACGAGATAGGACGGTTCGTAAAATCACTCAATGCATACACGCGCACCGCTCACCCATATCTAGGTCGGGTTGCGCGCCATGCAGGAGACTGCTATATAGTGTAGAAACAATGGTTTCGGACGCTTCGTAAAATCACTGGAAGGGATGTGACGTTTCGAACAAAATTTGAATCTCCTCTTATTTTTTAAATAATTAAGATTTCGACCTGAAATTTGGTAATTCGATAGAGTTCAAACACGCTTTAAAAATATCGAAAAAACTCAATTTCGAAAATTTGACCAAAAATTATATTTATGACGGTTCGTAAAAACAGCGACGAATTACAGGCTAATTGAATACCTTGTTACTATAGAACTCAAGAACCCGGTATGTTCTTACAGATTGCTGGTGAATGCCCGGCTTAGCAACAACAGTGAATAGAAGTTGGATACAATCAACATTCTCAAACAAAGGTTGTTTTGGCTTGACAATCTGAGAGCTTACGATTGCCGACATAACATCAATCATGAAAAATATCCCATTCACGAGTAGGTTAGAAATATTGTTCCATTCTTTAATTACAGGCTAATTGAATACTTCGTTAGTATAGAACCCATGAACAGCCTATTCTTATGGATTGCTGGTGTATGCCCGGGTTAGCAACAGCAGTGAATAGAAGGTGGTACGATTTATTGAATAACATGCGTATTGCGAAAAGGAAACATCACTACTTAGTATGGCATTAACTTATGTGATAAGTTGCATTTTAATGAGCAAACATGTACAGACAGCAGACACGATATACTGAGCCGTAATATTAGGGCCGTCAACAGCTGAGGTCGTTCTATAACGTTCTAACAACGTTCTTGCCGTCTTTTGTAAAAATGCTGAAATCGGGCTTTGGTGCGTTGGAACTTATACTTTGAAAATAATTTCTGATGAATACGATTACTAGGCAGTTCATAATAGTTTTCTCGTTTACAGTCAATTCCGTCTTTATCGGTCCGCAATACGTTGTATGCAGTTCAGACCGAATAATAACAGCTCGTTCACTCTATATCCCTGGTTATCAGCAACGTCCAAAAGTCACTAAAGTGCCTAATCGCCAGCCATGATAAAAGTTTGGTACATGTTCGTAGTACGTCCTTCTCGTTCAGAGTAAGTCCTACACCTGTTTAAGGAACGTTGTCACTACGTTTAATTTTAGAACTGCAAGCCAGTACGATTTTTTTTAACATATGTTAATAAATAGCGGAATGCCTTTCCGTTCTCTCCGTTCGGAGCCCGTTCGCCAAGTTCGTAAACAGATTGTAAACGGTGTGTACTAAGATTCTATAGGTCTGTACTACGTTCAGTCAGTTTGTAAACAGATTGAACCTGTTCAAACCAAGAACTCACAAGAACGCAGTGCAGAACTGAGCTCAGTAGTGTCGGGAATTTATGACATGCCGTTTGTTAAAATGAAACGTATATGCTATCTAAGCTCCGTGCTATATAAAGTCCTGAGCAGATTGAAATAGTTTCAGGTACGCTCCACTGTAAGTCCGTTGTGTACATAGATTAAGCCAGTTTCTGCAAATAATTTCAATTAATATGGTAAGAAAATTGTTCAGTGTGATAGTAGTATAAGCGAATAGATCAGCTATTTGATTGCCACACATTAATTGTTTACAATTACAAGAATCATCACACTTTTAGAATAAATACGAAAAACGGCCATTGGTCCGAAAGAGAACGCGTACAATTGACCTATTATTTTTCTTGGATTAAATGAACAAACGTTCGTATACAGTCCTCAATACGCGATCATACACGTCTTGCCTCGTCTGCAATCCGTGTTGTATCTAGTTCAAATCCGGGTAAAAGATGGACCGTTCCAAGAAACAGAAGCCCGTCATGAAACATCCAAACAGCCGATCCCAGTCTTACATTTCAACCGTTTCTTAATCAGTTCCAACTCGTTTCCAATGAGCGTTTTCGTCCCGACCTTAACTAGTTCTGGGTCGTTTTTAATCCGTCAAAATCCGTTCTTACTCACTTTCTTACGTCGACCGAAAACAGAAAGTTCCTCTCGTTCTTACTGCGTCATTATCCGTGTCTAGAACGTGTATTGAAGGCAAATGCGTGCGGTTCCCATAAAAAAACCTAGACCCGTTTTTGCAGACCTTCAGTGCGTCTTCGTAACTTTAGGCTGATAATGAAAATACAATGCTCGTTTGTAAGACGTCCTAGCACATCTTTAGACGATTTAACGAGGTAGCAATTAATCGTTATGGTAGTAAGTACGTCCATCTCGTTTCTGGTACGTTGCACCTAAAACCAAAAATCCGTTAAATTTAGGACAGAGATGGGCGCCCGATTTTTTGAACACTTTTTTGAAAATCCGACCGAGCATAAGTCCATGAAGTTCGATAACAGATCGTAAGAAAGTATTTTCTACGTCCACTCAGTTTTAACACAGACTATGCCCGTTCGGCAAAATTTGCAGGACGTAGTAGGAACGAGCTCAGTGTGACGGGGGTATTAAGATTTTGATTATAATGGCGATCTCCTTCGAGTCACATGACTGTCTTTAATTCCTTATGTTTCAGTTCACAGATAGCGTTATTTTTTCATATAGATTAATGCTTTAATCACCAACACGAAAAATTATGTCTTGCCAAATCAATTTATAAATTGTGTGTATTTACGACGCTAATAAAAATCACATTAAATTATGAAAATCGAAATTTAATTATAATAATATAGGCGCCACTTTTCTTTTAGATTACTTGTATCTGAAAGAAAAGAATATTGTATTAGAGGCACGACTTTGGGATTCAGAAGTGGCTCTCAAGGATAAGTGTATAGGCCGAAAATGCAAAAGCAGGTAGGCCTACAACAAAAAGTACTGATGATGCAAGCCATGGCGGCGACCCCTGGGCCCCTTGCCCCCATTATTTGATAATTGCCATAATGTTAACTAATTGTGCCTCCTGTATTAATTCCTGTCTTCTGACTTATATCATCATAATAAAATGTTTTTGCTCGAATTCTTGCGACAAAATGCATGTTTTTTAATCGTATCTTTAAGAAATATTCTAATATTTCAGATTTGATGTCTCTGACAAGCTGGTGAAGCCATATTAACCTCATCCGTCATGCTAGTCTGTCAAGACAGCAGCAAGAACATCGCGGCAGAAAAGCGCGACGGACTAGATTTTACACCATGACCGACTAGCTGTAAATCTAGTCCTGCTCAAAAGCTCGTCAGTCTGGGCATCACTACGACTAGCTTTTATGCTAGTCCGTCAAACTAGTCGGTCACGACGGACGAGCTTTAAAATTAGTTTGTCGTGACCGACGAGCATTAGAACTAGTCCGTCTTGATGGACTAACTTGACGAACTAGCTTTCAAGCTAGTCCGTAGAGACGGACGAGTTTTAAAGCTAGTCCGTTATAACCGGGTTGTGTTAAAGGAAAGCTAGTCAGTCTTGGCATCACTACGACTAGCTTTAAAGCTAGTCGGTCTACCCGTTTAGGTTTTCAGTGTGTTCCATTCCCTTCGGGTCCCACGTGTTTTTTGTTAACCTTCGTTAATAATTGAGTACTTATTATGATTCTTATATTGCAAGATTCTGTTCATTTAGCCTCAAAACTTTCTGCTCGCATGTTATTTTAGTTTTGTGGAGACGAAATCGGGCTCAGGCCCCTAAATTTTTATTATTTTTTATTATTATTTATTTATTTTTTTTTTAGGTTCTCTCTCCTCTCCGCGCTCTTCTTTCTTCCCTCCCTTTTTATGTTTTTTTTTTTTTTTGTTCATTGTCTTTTGCCTCTTTTTGCTCTTTGTCTTCTTATCCCGCCTTTTCCCCTTTTCTCTCCTTTCCCTCCTATCTCTCTCTCTCCTCTCTTTGCTATATCCTTTCATCCTTGCTGCGCCCTTTCCTAAGCGGGGCCAGTGCCCCGTGGGCCCCCTCAGAGTAGCATGATGCTACTCAAGTATAATTCAAAATATTTACCAAAAAGCTGCAGCAAACCAATGCCCTTTGTATTAATCACAACTTACAAGATCATGAATTTAGTATTCATTTGAGACATTTCCATCACAAATTTTGTCAATTTTTGACGCAGACAAACATCTCAATGAACAAAATATGCGATATGAGAAAAAATCGGTCTCGTGGACCCTCGGCCTCGTGGGACCGAGGACTCGTGAAAAAAATACTCGGCCTCGTGAGACCGAGGACTCATGGGACCGAGGACTCGTGGGTTGAGGACTCGTGGGACCGAGGACTCGTGGGAAGACCCCGTATGTATATACATACATACATACATATACCGCTGTACCATATTTCTTTTTCTGTAGGAAACACGAAAAGGAAAAATGGATCTTGCCTTCAAAGTATGTGACGCCATATGTCACATGCATGCAAATGGATGCACGCACTCGGACATTAAGCCCAATAACATAATGGTAAGCCTACAACGGTATTGGCGCTAAATACGCCGTCTTGAAATATGAAAAAGGGTAACTTTGTAAAGAAAAAAACAAAACAAAACAAAACAAAGGCTCATTAATTTTTGTTTTTTGGAGGTAGTAAAGTTGGTAGCACATTATCAACCCAGAAATTAAAAAAGAGGGAAATTGTTAGAGAATAGAGCTGAATAGGGAAGAGTACAAAAGCAAAGTATACATAGAAAAGCATAGGGTACATGCAGGTAATATGGGCCAGCAGGTAATATGGGCCACCTGAAGCAAATCATGTCTTGACCGTCTACCGGTGACCGATGACCGGTGTGAGCACCATAATGTTGTTCATATGAACTGCATACGAAAATATATCGTCGTGAGAGCATCTGATGGCGAAATTTCCCTGAGAAAATTGCTGAAAAACAAGAAGGTACGTAAAACATACGGCATTTTTTTACCCTGATGTAAAATTTGACATTTCCCAGAATGTGATGGTGAAAGAGTGTTTGAGGGGGTAACCTCAATTGTTTTGTATATTTAGTAAGCTTATAGTTTCATTTTGATCATACTACCGTGTACAGGTCAATTTGTTGTAGTGAAGGGGTGCAATGTGACATTGAATGCTTGCCTGACACAGCAACATTAGTGCAGGTAATATGGGACATCCAAAATGGCGGAAATGATTCTGGTACTTAGTATTGGGATGAGGCATCAATCTCTTTGCTACGATTTTTGGGGGTATATTCACAATATATAATTAATATAAATAACTTATTGTAGGCCTATATTGACTTGTATAATGAAAATAATATTTAAATAATATTAAAAAAGAAATAATATAAAAAAATGCAAAACAATGAAATATATAGTCAAAGTATTTACTGAAGGGTCGTATAATTTCAAATGATATCTTAAAGTTAATGATTTTCAACATTTTAAGCAAATTCCAGACATGGTAGAGTCATTGTAGTTTTTAAAACATACATTAAATACATGTGCCCATATTACCTGCACATGCAGGTAATATGGGCATTTTGGTAATGATGTCAACATTTGAATATTGCAGACAGGGGGGTTGGTGATAATTGTTTTTCTTCACAATAAAAGTTAGAGCAGTAAATATTGATTCATATAAACAAAGATTAGACTGTGTCATTTTGCAATTTTATGCAAATTAGGCAAATGAGCTTAGGGGGCCCATATTACCTGCATGTACCCTATTTGTTACAGTGAGCTATTTGGAAAAAAAGAAAGAAACTATTACCTGATTACTGTATTGTTTACCTTGCATGCAGATAAAACTTCCAGAAAACGAGCCATTCGTGTGCGACTTAGGTTCAGGTCATGTTATCGGCCAGTCGACAATGACTTCCGGGAAGCGGCATGGTGTCCAAAGGTGTTCGCCGCCGGAATCCTCTAGGCAAGGTTTTAAGGCCTCCTTTGAAGGAGACATATGGTCTTTGGCATGTATCTTGGTTGAAGTCTTCACAAGGCGGCAGATTTGGGAGGACTGCCAAGAAGATGAGAGGCAGCTTATCACTCGCTTAATGAAGGATGACGTCGTCCCTGAGCTGTTATCAGACATCAAGGACAAAGCCATCAAGAATATTCTTCAAAGATGCTTCACGAAAAATACGAAAGATAGACCTCGCGCAAGTGACCTTGTCAATACCTTCCAATATTGCTCTCCGTCTAGTTCGTCCTTAACAAAGGGAATGGGCGACCCGCGTACCCTCTAAACATAGTGAAAGGCATTGCTAGATTCACTGGCTAATATCAGGCATAATGCCTACCACCCAAATTATCCTGGTAAAATGTCAAGGGCTTGGATAAAGTACACTAAAAAAAAGAAGAAAAAAAAAAATGAATGGAATGACCCGAACTCTAGGTCCATCGATCGGAGCTATACACTTTCCGGATCACTTTGAATCTGATTCCTGGTAAACTTAGGTTCCGATCGACTCAGATTCCGGGCCAAAAAATATGACTCTTCTCTCCGGGTCAAATTGACTTGGACATTGTATGGTTCCACGTTCCTGGTCAAATGCTCCATTGGAGTCCGGGCCAACAAGGCTCCAATCGACCAGGATTCTGAGTCAAAAGGATTCGAGGTCAAAAAGGTTGAATATATTTTGGGGGCTCTTTTGATCAGGAACCCTGGCTAATTTATGGATGATCCCCCAACCCTTCTCTGGGATTTTTCTTTTGTTTAAGTTTGTCAGCCCTCACAATGCCCATTTTTGCACTTTTGTAGTCATTTTTTGGTCCATCTTTGCTGTACCCTGGCCTGCCGACCAAGGACCCTCGGTCCTACCCTATCAAAACGTGGCTAGGGTTGTTATGGTTCTTTAAGTTAAATCTAGGTTTAAGATTGCAGGCTTTGTTCTCTTGTCTAGGGGAGCCCGGGGTAAAGGTAAAAAGTTCAACTATTAAAAATCTTAATCTTAAAGCTGAAAAAAGAAGTAAGAAACAACCTTAAACCCTTAATTTGATATCATCTTTCCCAAAATGTGGTTTCAGCATTTTTGACAAGGTTATTAATGGTAACTATATTTCGTTTTTCGGCTGAGCTTCTACATTTAATGTAGACGTGTAATTTACACTTTTGCGAAGATAGAAATTTGGATTGTGTAAATACCCGCCCAACCCCTCCATCCTCCCGCCCCGTCCTCCTCCCACTCGGGCGATCAACCATACACGTATACATATGGTCATTCCAGATTCTTCGGGATTATAATACCCCTATCACAGGCTTTTGGAGTGGAAGCAATTACTCCCCTCTTACAGGCTTTTGGAAGGAAAGCTGCATGTAAATCACTCCCTATTACAGGCTTTTTGAGGGGAAGCCTGCAAAAATATCCCTATTTCAGAGGTTTTTCATGCGTGTATTCTGGGAGGGGTGGGGGGCCATGGGGCCCACGGGGCCCAGGCCCCCGAGTATCACCTGCTTATGGGCCGCCAAAAGAGATGAAAATCAATAAAGGAATAAAATCGGCTAAAAAAGACGAAAATAAACTGAAGTCAAAGCAAAAATAAATTATATGAAATTAAAAACGGTGAAACATTACATTTTTGCATAATAATATTGATCGTTTATATAAACTTAATAATATTTAGACTTTTGTCTTTGACTCTGTAAGCTGATTAAAGGCCTCGTCACACCGAGTCCGGGCCGGTGACCGGTACGGCAAACCGTCTCAAATCGCTCCATGAGCGATCCCATAAAAACCGTACCGGTTGCCGTTCCGGCTAGTACGGCATAGCCCGTGTTTGTTGTGACCAGTCTCATTGCAATAGTACACGGCCGATTCATTTCGACCGTTTTTGCCCATTGTTGAACCGGAACGGGCCCGTGCCGTGACCCGGACCGGACTCGGTGTGACGAGGCCTTTATTCCATCATTAATTTTGACCCCTGTTTGTAGTCCATAACCAGATGATAAGTGAATAACGAATCCCTGTGAAAGGCTAATTTTTATGTCCTTTACAAAAGTGGGCATTGCTCACTGAAGCATGCCTCTTTTTTCCGAAATTGTTTGTGTCAGAGGATATGAGCTTTTTCTACATATAAAAATTTTTCCCCAGTAGCCATTTCAAAAGTGTATGGTTCTTTTTGGGACGCACTGTATAGACGAATTCGGTTTAGGTGATTTTTTTTTTTTTTTTTTTTTTACGGCCATTGCTGGGGGGATACCCATGTACTACGCATGATCCGTGTGTGCGTATGTATGCGTAACAAAGGAAAATGTACATACGCGCAGACATATGCGCACACGGCGCATGCGTAGTACATGGGTCCCCCCCCCCCCAGCTATGGCATGTATGGCCGCCATGAAGTTACATTGCTCTGAAGTCGTCCCGAAAAGTGAAAGGGAAAACAAACACATTCAAGGAATTAAAGCCGGAGCAAAATGATGTTACTTGAGCCAAAAGAACATATCCAACCTTCACGGCGCAGTCACATGTACGAGGCATGACCAACGCGCAGTATGCGCTGGGTGTGCGTTACTCATTCGTCGATCGCGCTTAGCCAACGCTGTGCATTCGTTGCGTATTTTGATATGTGTAGTCTATGTATACGCTCTGTGTACGCGTTGTCGGCAATTTTCACAAATTTAAGTCCGCTGGTCTTGCGTTTTGTACTATGCCGCATTACGAGAAACAGCGCGTGTGCACCATGTACACGTTAGCTTTATTCAATGTAAAGCGATTGTATCATTTAAATCAAATAGAATATTAAATAAATGTGAAATATGCTTCTATATAATTATTGCTTAACAATACAATGGTGGTTATGTTGAAAAATACGTTGGAATTTGAATTTGAAAAGCATCATTATGCCTATGACGACATTGCTACAAACGTTTGATAAGTATTTCGTACACAACGCTTGAAAGTATTATAAAAAAATTTAAAAAAAGGTACAAATGTACCTATTGCAATAGTTTTATTGTCGAATTTGTTGGTCTGCAAGATTTCACCTCGAAATTTTCCAGAAAGAAGTAAATTTTATTGGAAAATATCGTCTCCCACTACTGTATCTGGGACGGTTATTTTGACTTATCATACAAAAAATGTACGACAAATTTATTCTAGAATTTATAAATTTGAGCAGAATAATAGTAATAATAAAAAAGATAGTAATAAATATTTTTAATGGTGAATAATAATTAAAGAAATCACAAATCATTGCATGCAATCCTATTCAATGCTCTGGGACAGCAGGGACAGCATTCACTCAGTTTTCTTTTATTTTCTTAAAACTTGGAAAAATGGATTCTGTACTGTCACGTTCATTTTGCTCAATTATGCTTTACATTTATGATTCAAGAATAGTATCATTGGAAAGGTGAAGAGTTCGTCTTTTAAAAACAAGTATGCTTGGAATATGGGCTCTATAAAAACTGATTTTTTTAGAGAGAGATATAGTATCGATTGATAAGTGTGTAATGAGTTCGTCTTTATATAACAAGTATGTTGGGGGAAATTAGAAGATAATTTAATGGTCCTTTTTTTCTATTAAAAACCTCTGGATTTTTTTTTTTTTTATCCGCATGTATAGACTGAATTTAATATTTATTGTTTGGGGGTGTTCTTGTTTTTTTTTTTTTTTTTTTAAACATGATTTACTTGTGCTCTGTAAAGTTGTTCTTCACATGTAAAAATATACGTACAATATAAATATTGTATATTGCATACCTAATCGACATGTACCGTAATACAGATGTTTGCTAAAGTTTTCTTTCTTGTTAGTTAGAACACAATAGCCTTCTGCTAAAACAAATGAACACGTTGATATTATATGATACAATTCACGAGAAATGGTTATAATCGTAAAATTTTGCTACTAAATGGTATGATTTATATCAAATTTCCATGCATTGCTCAAAGGATACTGGTTATTTACGATTTGTAATGTAATCACGGCAACTTGTCATATTTTTTTATAGTAATTGTGTATTCATGTTTTCGTTTCTGTTCATACCACACGAAAGATAATTCTGTCATCATAGAGGCCAGATCTGAATTCGTGCAATCGGCGGTATAATAATTTGTTTTGGCGATTAACTTGTAAGCATGACAAACTCATGGGTAGTATACAGTAACAAATTTGTATCCGATGCACTATTAGCAAGGAGTTTCAAGCTGGTGTTGGACAACCACAAACTGTGCGCATGTGACTGATTTTTATCTTTGCGTGACGGGAGCTCTTCGCAATCGGGCACAGTAATGTGATCAATCCTCTTCGCTAGGTCGAGATGTCAAGGTGACAGATTTGTAAAGTCGGGCCATGTAGATGAACGAATTGATAATACAAATTAATGTTGCTGAATCACACACATCACTTCTGCTCTCGCCACGGCACAAAGTGCATGGACACTCACATCCTCCTGAGCTCCTGAAGACACGTTGTGGTGAAACCCGCACAATGCGGCTTGAAACCCGTGATCGCGCGCTTTTGGGATTATAATCAGGCGGTTTCGAATCCTCGCGCGGTCGCGCGTATTTGCTGCGAGGCAAGGCTTGAGTATGAATCGAAAAAGGTAATTACTGTTTATAGCTAAAAAAAATAAATTAAATGATTAACTATAATCGAATTTTGATTGTAGTATATTACTGTGGTAGATAAGTGTTTGTACCTGAAAAGTTCTGATAATATGTGGAAGTGTTTTCCACGATTAATATTAGTAAATTTGAGTATGC
>CALNVZ010003051.1:0-11042 GCA_940671915.1 Paracentrotus lividus
GTCTTCCTGCAATACTGTTTCCTTGAGAATTAAGAAAAGTACCTAACTAAATGACATCCAGTCGACAATCAGTATATTGGTGCGCAACGTTTCTTTTTATCTTCTCTATAACTTTTCCTGGATTTCCACATAAGGGCAGCAGAGCTGACATTGTGCTTGGATTTACTATCTCTCTCCCTACTGCATGGTAAAGTATACTGTGATATTATGTCTCCAGATACTACCAGTCAGCATATCCATAAAAGCGAGTAGGTGATTTTTTTTTTTTTTATTTTTTTTTCTTATTTTTTTTTAATTAATTTTTATGATTGTTGTCTTTCAATACAACAATAGTCTTTCTATGATCACCGGACTTTGCTGAACAGGAATATACTTACCATAAGTCAATGATATTACACAGTAAATTGGTATGACGGCTTTATTATAGGAATTAATCTATGCATATAGGGTTCCTGTCCCAATTCCATTATATAAAACGTTCACACTTATTTACATTAACTGAATGAAACAACTTTACTGCTCGATCGTTGTAATACGAACCGCTGTATTTTTTTTCATTTCACTCTATTTTTTTTATTGTTGAAGAGATTTATTTCCTAAGGGATCTATAATACACCTTTACTTTCCTTAAGGAAGAGGATAAGAATTGTCCTTGATACGCATGCATGTATTTTTTGTATTCGGGATGCGTGTTTTTTATTAGTATGTTATAAGGGACTTTTAGAAACATGCACTTTAAATGGCTGCTTTCAATAATTGAGTGTTGCAACTAGGATAGGGTACCTCTGAATATAAGATATTTCTAACTTCGAACTTTTTCATGTATGAATGAAAAAAAAGAGGAATTAGTCTTCTTGGACATTAATTCGTGATCTTTATATTTATGTAAACCCCTGTACATGTTCTTGCTATTAGTTTACGCAACATATATCGCTGGCCTAAGCAGACGCAGTTGCGAGTTTCGCTGAATGTCATTATTGCCCTCTTTATATTCTATATCAGTTTGTTTGTCTACATTCATTCAGGAAGAGTACTTCTATACCTGAATAATCTTTTATACACGAATGAAATATATTTACTGTTAGCTCGTCTCGTCTGCGCATTATTATCTTCTCATGGCAATTCGTTTCTATTACGCACCTGTCTTATTATGAATACTCAGGCTGTGCATCTGGAACCGCTGCTAACTCCTAGACGTCCCAGAGCGGCAGCTTTTGAACCAGGGGCCTCTGCGATAAAGTTTGCTAATTGAACGCTTCAACAAATATAAAACACAAGTCCCAATCTGACCTACACGGTCCCAATCGATTGTTGAAATATCGAAGTTGGAGGGAACACAACAAGATCGTCATATTTTTGGAAGTTGTGTCTGACGTTCCAGTGCCTTGAACCGAGGTTGAGAGGGAAATAATGGTCATCTTTTACTTGTTAATATTATAATATGAATAGTGGCGTTCTTCACGCGTGATCGCCGCTCTCTGGTCTCATCAGTGGTGACGTCATCGTACTGGTGGGCCCTGAGTTACCATGAGGCTGAGACGGGCATTTAACAGTTCTCGATTAAGCATCATCGAGTTAACGCGAGTGAGTCAAAAAAATTCACTTAGAAAAATGTCAATTAAAAGAAAACCAATTTATAGTAACGCCCCAACCTTATTGCGTTACTAATTGCCGTAAAGGAAATCCCTCCTGCATGCTTCTTGGTACCACATTTGTTGTGTGTATGTCTTATACGCTTGTGATGACACGACGATTGTTTGCGAACATTTCATTTCTGAATTTGGCCAGAATGGGAGTAAAATCAAAACAGACAAAATAGCTAGAGAGAGTGCAACTTTCACGCTGGATTTAAAATCTATTGCATAATCCATTTTAACCGGAGAAGTCAGTTCCCTTATTAATTCTTGGCAGGGGTGTTGTTAGCAGGCATATTGACTACATTTTGTTATGAATATTAGATAATTGTGGAGTATGCATACGATTATGATACACAGTTAGAAAGAGCAAACTTGGCCAGCTGACAGACCTAAAAGAGCCTCCTAATGATTTTTGAAATAGTGATTATTTTGTCTTTATACGTGGTTGGTCTCACTCATGCTGACTTACAGGATCTCACTCATTTTTTCATAGCCAATGTAGTCAGATTATGTGTACCCAATGCTCCTACGCGAAGTTATTGTAAGGCGGTAAGATCATTTCTGTTAAAATTTATGCTATTTAATCAGGATGAGTTGCTTTTTTCTAGCTTTTTGTTGTTTGATTTTACTCCACATTCCTGGCAGATGGCACATTAGAAATGACATGTTCTCAACATGCGTGCAGTTTCTCCACGCGTGAAAGACATGCCACACTAAATGGTACCAGAAGATGCGGGAGGATTTACTCTTTCAGATATGTAATATAATTTGGGGTTATAAATTTTGTTTTTATTTTTATTGACATTTTTTCTAGGTGTAAGTTTTTTGTTACTCAGCTCGTTATAAGAGCTTGAGGCGATCGCGTCGAAAAGGCCGCACCTATGTTTATGAATTATCTTTTAAGATTGATTGTATTTTAGCGGTCTTCAGCTCTTACTATTCATTCAGGCAGCAGCGTCTGGGACGTCAAATCCAAAGCCTCCCACTAGACCCTCCCATTCGCTTCGTAACTCAGCAGAAGCAAATTGACTGACATTCCATTACTGAATTCATGCGCAGTTCATGGCCAGTATACAGTTTTTATTTTTCCATATCCCTCTGCTTGTGTGAAGATACATAGGCCGCATGGTAAAAAGTAGTGTGTTATAAGCGTAATTAAAGTATATATTAATATGAATTCCCCTCGAAAAGTTGTTTTCGCAAGTCGACTTTGGCGCATTGATAAAGCTTTTCAAAAGTACGCTTTAGTTATTCCTTGAATAATCATTGACCATTGACAAGATAATCTTATTCCCCTTTTTATGATATCTCTAATATTAATGATTTAGTAGTCTGCTTTCCATGCACAGAATATCAGAATAATGGAGATAAAGTTAAAGAGTCAATGTTGTATAATGCATTTTTATTGATCAACATTGAGAGTTCGGCAACTTGATTTAGTCCTGATTAACTTTGGGGGTGGATTATTTCTAATGTTATTGAAATTATACCCATGTGTCAAGTTTTTTAATCCTTCTCTGATTTGATACCTAATGCCATGGTTGAATGTCATGCCGTGGTGGTCCTAGCAGAAATATCCCTAAATAGCCACCATGAATACATGACAAATGCGTAAAAAGATGATTTTCAGTTTTAAAATTTTGTACACAGAACTCTGAACCTTTCATCACATTTTTTTGAATGTGGGGATTTAATCAGTTGTCAATTTTTATGAGAATTAAAAGAGTTCATTTATTCTGCTTTATATTGATGTACCCTCTTTTTGGCAAATAGCGACAGTCATGTTTTGAATGCACATTAACTCACGATATTTTATAATTATGGAAAGTAAAAAGTGAAAAGTTGCGAAATGCAATGTTTATTGTTCGCATAACAGAGAATAATACTCCCCCACAATAGGCATTCTAATTTGCACATTTACTTATGACTGTGTTCTATACATTCAGGTGTACTGTCCATCGCATGGATAAACACTATCGTACAATTAGGGTGTTCATTGAAATAGAAGAATAAATTATCTTGACAGATCCCGTACTAATAATCTCATAATCTAGAAATACCCCGAAAGTTATCAGAGCCTAAAGTCGATTGCGAAAAGCTTTTGCTTTTGATACATGCATTTTTCAACATTTGGACTTTTTACTTTTCTCGCCAATTCTGATATTTCGTGTGCATTGAATGCATGACATAATCATTTACTTACGTGGATATCAATAAAAGAGATAGATATATCTTTTCAATGGTAAAGATATCAGGAATATACTAAGGTCCCTGAAAGTTATCATGCGCTCCAAATGCTCTATTTGCGAAACTTTTTGTGAGGGTTTATAATATATAATTTTAATAACTAATATAATAATTAATTATCAAATATGCCTACGCAAATATAAGGCGCAATGAGTTACGATTGCTTGAGATATACATAAGAATATATGCGTGTATATGGATTAAATTTGCATTCTCATGCATGCTTATCATTATCATTTAGTTCTATTTTTTTTGAAATAGAATACAGCGGTTGATCATGATTATGAGAATGTGTTGATGTCTGCAAAAAAAATAATAATAAATAGATAATTAATTAATTATAAAATAGGGACCATGGTCCAGACCCCTTGCGATCATGGTTGTTTTCCCACATGGATTCGATTACTGAAAATATATTATTTATGCACTCGTCTATTATTGCAGAGAAAGGAATCCTTTAAAAACATAATTCAAATAATTGTCTGTTTAATGTGTAAAAAAAAATCGATAAAAACCCGCTTTGTTGATATTCTCAACCATTATCAGTTTTCCGTTATCAATGCCATCGTCTTTGAAGAAATGTGGCATTGAGCGCACGTGTAACATTAATGGCAAATATTAAATGTTGGCAAGCATCTGTACTCAGAATGCATGCGAAGTAAGACACTTGTAGTATGCAGAGAACGAAAGCATCAATAGTCCTGTCTCTAGGACGGAAGCCTCCTGCATTTTCTCCCTCGACTATTAAAAAAAAAATTAATTCAACATTCGCCTGTCGGGTCCCGCGTCAGTATTTTGGTAGACTTTGGTTGATTTGATGAGCACTGTGGAATGAGCAGCTAGCGGCGCCAAAATACTCGACATCTTTCTATCCGTAGTCTTTTCACTCGCACAATCACTCACGCTCACTCACGACACGCAGTGTCCGGCCAAGAAACCTGCTGGTTGGATTGGTGCTGTGGAGCTTGCATGCTGTCGCGCGTAAAACCAATAGTCCGTCTTTTCGCTCTTGCTAGCCCGTTACGCCTGGTCGACAAGGTATAATTGCGTGCATCATTCTCTTGCCAGAGTGTCTGGAGATTTGTATCAGGATTGATGAACGGGGGGTATGGTCTGCATTCTCACTTGACGTAGGCTTTGTATCTTCTCTCTCTCATCTGTAACCTTCTCTCTTCTTGCTCTCACATGGCTTAGTAATGTAAGACGCTTGTATGCTCCAATTTCTATCCGATAACTGTGTGGGAGCGCGAGTTATATTTGGCTGGCATGGTTTGGGACCGATTTGGGGCACGCAGATGGTGTTTTCGGGGTGTTTGGCGCATCAAACAGCGTGTTGGCGCTCACCGAAGAAAGGTTGCCCAGAGTCGCAATACTTTCTTCCATCATTTTCATCAAACCGAGAATAGTAATGATCCAACGCGGAAGAGTAATATTCTCTCCGAACTCAGTTTTTAGATGATCAGTGTGTCAACTTATATTCTTGTTTTGTTAATCATGCTCGGTTCAACACCAAAGGCTTGATTGCATTTCTTTGCTTCCATGGAGAGAGATAATTTTAGAGTAGACTATTTTATTGTTTAGACCAAATACCTATTTAGTATCTTTTATTTTCAGGAACATAGACAGCTAAGTATTTGTGGTGTGCGGATGTGTGTGGGTAAATGGTGGTATGTGTTGTTTGTGTGTGTCAAATCCTTTTTCAGCTATTTTAGAATAGTTAAGTAATGTCTATTAATCTAAATGGCATGTTCTTTATATATTTTTTGTATTTTGGTTTAGCAAGAAAAAAAAAAAAAAAAGGGTATCAATATATAACTATTTCATTTTTGTAGTTTTGCTTCTGGATTTTAAAAGAAGAGAGATTTGTCAATAGCCTGGCAACCTCTCAACTCCAGTGGGAAAAATGAAGCAAATATAGATTTCGTGCAATGACATCAAACAGACATTCAATTGTAAGACTATGAAAGCTTTAGTGCTATTTACTTTACAGAGATGATATTATTTTATTCTTACTTATACTTCCATTAGTGGAAATGAATGCGCGTGTTTACTCATGAAGAAGTTCACGTCGTCATGGTGAATTTATATCCTTTTTTATAATAAAACGACTTTCATAAGAGGAACATTTTTTCATCATCATGACAAGTAGAATTCCGTTGAAAATTCTGAACTTCATAACAGTCCAATGTGTCTTGCATACATGGTGAGTATTTAAGGACATTAAGTAATAAGTATGTTCTCACCTGATACCACGCCATACTTTGGTAAGTCGAGTTGGTAAGATGAAAAATTTTAAATCCACTTTGAAGAAAAACAAATGTTGGCACTGCGTAGCCTTATTAACAGGTGCACATTTGTGCGCTTTACATACCTGGGGAAACCTTAAAAATGCACGTTTGCAACCATTTACGAAACTTGGAGGCAGCCTTAAGAATGCAAATTTGCACATTTAACACTTGGAGCATCTGTGAAAGTGCAAGCGTTGCACCTTTACTGGGAGGGCGATTCTCAAGCTTTCTTTTCCAAAACAAGTTGTTTCTTATAGTAAAATTCCGACGTGAGAAACGAAAATGACAATTTTGCATAGCGTATGACGTTGTACGTCCTAAAGTGCAAAAAAGCCAAAATGGCCGGCCAATAAGGCATGATTATGACCCAATTTATGCACACTTTATAGCGGTATAAAACCACTTTTATTGCGATTTTATATGGCTTTTGGGTTGTCAGGGAGAACCCAACATTTGATTAAATTCCACATTGGATTAAGTCCTACCTAAGTTGACTGTTAGTGTAAGTTTGGCCTAAGTTAGTTTAAGTAATATCGGAGCAAAATCACCTCATATGCAAATCACTTATACACCTATAACCTATACTAGTTGTAGAGTTTCATGATAAATTGTCTAGATTTGAGGCGTTTTAAAACCAATCAAAATACCATCTAAAGTAATTACAAAATAAAACGCGGTTTATACCTATAAAGTGTGTGATGAATTGGCAAATACAAACTATTTCTGCGTTTTTTGCACTTTTACGCGACGTCAGGAGCATATACGTGACATCAAAAATCATTTTGTCATGTTTTGGGATTAAATGACATCAAATTTTGATCTATTAGAAGTGAACTTGTTTGAAATATACTATTTCAGAAGAAAAGGGTCTATTTATATTGCCCAACCTAGGCTTTACACTGGCAGCGGCCTTAAAGAGTGCTATGTTCGTAGCCTTTACTGGGAGCACCTATAAAGAGTTGCAATAGTTGGCACACAGTTGTCTATTTAAAAATTGCTAAGGTTTTTTTTTTGTATGCGTTTTAGTGTGGCATTGGTCTGCACCTTTAAATTAATTTAAGGGTGGAGAAGTTTATACCATTTTTCTTTAGTGTATGTCGTGCGCAAAGGTGTTCTACTTTGACACATATAAAGTTTATCGACTTTCAGAAGATACTGTTTTCGTGAGACCGTGAATGATAGCCTGATCGATTTTCTATGCGATATTTCAGGTTTTCGCGACTTGACATGAAGATCTTCGCATATAGTCACTTAGCGCTTTATATCTGGTAATATATATCGCTTCTGCCTAAAAGCACTCAAACTTTGCACGTTACGCATTTTGAGAGATTTTATGTTGTGGTTGTTCGAAGCTTGCCAGTTTGAGATAGTTATTCTATCTTGAAAGTGTTCACGTTTATTTGATCACAGCGACTTGCTATATCCTGTAGTTAAATTGGATATGATTAATGAATGTAAATAGAAACAGAAGGAGAGATAAAAGTATCCCGCAAAGTTTACAAGAAAGTCACTGAACTTGTATGGCGGTCGTAAAAGAATCGACGAGAGTAGTGGGTACATAAAAGAGTATACTCGCGACTAGAAGTTCGTCGATATATTTAGAATGGATTTTCTTTTCTATAGAACTCGATCTGATCAATGTCAAGCACAACTCAAAATTGTTATCAGAATGTTTACACAGATTGTCTCAAATTGCATTTGTTTCTCAAGTGCTGAGTCGCGGAAAGTGTGAATTTGTTAAAAATAATCAGGTGTTTCCTAAACACGGCGCTACTTGAATGAACGGAGACGTCGTTTGCGGTTTGCTTTTTTTAAAGGGAAGGCAGACAAAGTATGACGGTATCTACAAACCGTAATGGTCATTTTAATCCTGCATTTAAAGTTCAGGTTGAGATTTATACATACTATTGTCTGTTTTTACTATAAACAATAATAAGAAATTAATTAATTAATTAACAATCATGGCCTCAAAATGGTCCGCATTATTTAGAGATTGGCTATTGTATGGTTCAGTTTAGGCTTGTAAGCATTTAAACTTATCACATTTGCTGAGTGAATGATTTTTACATTCATATGTTCTTGTATTCCACATATAAATGTGGAAAATCGATTTGTGAGACGTGAAATCCGCACGCTTCCTCCCTCGAATCCCCTTTCAGCAACTCTGTAGTATTTTTTTGGTTTGCTCTCACATTCATATTTAGTCAAACTTTCTTAAATATCGTAATAATGTTTAAAGCAACACTTTGCCTTCTGAATTTCGTTTGTGGATTTGTGACATTTGTCATCCTTTTGTGATGGAGCCTCTTTCATTGTATTGGAATGATCCCTTTATTAACAACATTTTTTTGATCTTCCCATTGCGCATGTTGCACTGGTCGGCTAAGTTTGTAATACATACTGTGACGAATACTATAAAATTAATCTGGTTTCCTGATCAAAATGTTGTTCGCTTGTTTTTTTTAATAGGTTCGCTACGAGCCAGACTGAATGGATAAACTGACACGTGCATGTGGACGCCAGATTGAACTGGAACGAATTCATGCACAAATTGGGTGATATATACATCGATAGGTCTATATTAGACATTATCACGCCAGACGTTACATTGAAAGTTGAGTGATGAAATTTTCTAGCTCTAAACCAGCGGCATTCCGTAAACTAACTTGACATATTCAAAAGTAAGACGACGATGGATCAATTCCTAAACGATTACTCTTACCAAGAACTAAGCGACTCTTACTGCCACTTCTTGAAGCACAATCTTGTGAAAGAGCAGATCTCGTAATGATAACACCTCATGCATATATTTTGTTATTTCAAAATCCAATCTTACAACATAATTGCGTGAAATGTATTCGGGGGCAGCCTTTATTGTTTTGACAGGTCGTCAGGTTTTTGCTTAAGAAGAAGGTAGCGTCAATACTAGATCTCTCCAATTTAATTAAAGCTTGATAACCGCGCAGGGCGAGGAACCGGCATTAATTAGAAGTAAAAACAACACAAGAAAGAATTACCCGGTCTTGCGACGGAATCCAGTGTTCATTTGAATTTCAATTCTTTCCTCATTTTTGCTCGATTTGGACAGAATTGGGACATGGAGGCAGAGCTTTCTGGAGGGTGTCAGAGGGTCGACATTTCTCATTTTGGTCGCCGACCCTTTGGGTTGATTTCATTAAAGTGTGTTCACATTACTATGTATTATATCCTCACCGAGGATATAAAGCTGGTGTATAGTTTAGGTATAATCTTTAAAATTGTGAATTTAAAGCTTTAATTTGTGATGTCACTTGCGAGGGCCCTCTCCGATAGTCTGCATGTTGTAAAGATTGTGTCAAGGCTTCCTGTAGGGTAAAATTAATAAATTTCATAAAAAATGTCCTTTTTTCCCCTTTAAGTCACCCTCGTACACATAATTAATGAGAAGGCAACTTGAAAGCGACGTCAAAATTTCAAATTCTATCCATTCGTAACTTCGTTATGCTGTAATGAGTTTTCATCAAACCTTTACTACTAATTTTACGTTTCTCTCTATTTTCTGCTTTCATTCGAACCAAGAAAATTTGGGAATATACTTCCACTTTCAAATTTTGTACTTTTGCAAGACTTTCCAGTTTCCGATGTCACATGTTCTTATGCAGTTGTCACAATTGCTCGTATGCTACGTGGCACATAGAAATCCCAAATATCTTGGGATTTCTATATGACGTGGCACGAGCGTGCATCATAACATGTATATATACATAATGCGTCAATTTCTGCAATTCATATGCTTCCGTAGGAAAGTTATTGCAAAAACCTCCTGTGTGTCCTACCTGCTCCGTGTGTGTCTGAGAAAAATAAGTGTGATGCAGAATTTTTCTATAAAATCTGTCTTAGAGAGTCGCACACTGCCTACACGAAATGTTGTGACATAACGAATACAATGTGAACAGGGGCGTGCAAGTATTTCGTGAAAACGGGAAATGTGGAGTCGAGATTCAATATGCAGCTGTCCCTAGAAGAAAAACGGCGGAAAGACAAATATCCTGAGCGTGGCATTTATTCATCATTCCCCTGTTATATATTCATCTGACCTATACAGTGCGTATCAAGAAAAGGGTAATCCATTTTTGGAGGGGCCATATTCCCAGCTCATATATTTTGGATATTGATTTCTTTCATACAATCCTCATCTCACCTTTACAATGATAGCTTTCTTATATCAGCTGTAGGGATCGGGTAAAGAGGTCAATCGGCTCAAATCATGTGTATATTAGTTCGTTTGTTTGTTTGTTTCTTTCTTTTTTTTTTACATTTTGCTCAATTTGACGCCCCTCTAAGGTCTATTTGGCGCCCATTTGAGGTCATTGGGGCGCTCTTTTGGGCTCCTACCCGGGGGCCCGACCCCGTAAAGCCCCCCTCCCCCAGAATACGCGCATGTTACATTATGAACAACAAAAACAAATGAGCTTGGAATACAAGCCCTCTAAAAATGAATTACTATATAGTACCTTTTTTGATACGCGCTATACTCCTCTGTCCCATGGTTTAGATTAAAGGCTGTGCCTCGATCCTGCCAAACGAGTTTATTGATCTCAGCCTCCATGGTTTGAGTGTCAATCAAGTGTGATGCTTGTCAATTTAATCGTGTTTTTCATTGACGCTGACCTGCGATAGTTCACCGTGAACTTTCAAAGACAGTGGTGGTCCCGTAACACAAAGGTTTACAACTAATCGCAAATTTACATAAACTATTCTAATTGGTTGCTCGACAGGCTTTTGAATGAAAAGTGCATGCAACAATGACTTTTATTGGCCAATGCAGTTTTGTGATTAATTGCAAACCTTTGTGTTACAGAGCTGCAGGTTGGAGGGAGGGGGGGGGGGG
>CALNVZ010003053.1:0-14821 GCA_940671915.1 Paracentrotus lividus
CTGTTGAGCACGTCTGTGCTTCCCAGGTGTTGGCGAGGTGAAGAAGCCGCGCCGAATCGGTCCTGGGCCAAACGGCATCGCAAAGGAAGAACGCTGTTATACGGCCCCCGCGCTTTCTGCACGAATGAAATTATGATTTGAGGTTATGACAAGAAAAATGAAAATGATGCGCTGCAGCGAGCTGAGAAAAGCAAATTTACATTCAAATAGTTGACATTGACAGGGAGGGCAATTGGATGAGATAGGGATACGGCGACATTAATAAAGGATGAAATTACCGCTTTTCCCCCCTCGAAGAATGGAGTCGTTAGCAAAACGCTGCAGTTCTGCCAACATTTGCTACTGAAATTGACACGTGTTACAAACACAATTTAGATTTTTATTTTTAATAAAAAATTACATCTAAGTGCAGAGAGAGAGAGAGAGAAAAAAAAATTTGTGTTTATTTAGTTGCCAATACCAACGTCCCAATTTAAACTTAAATGTTAGTCGACTTTTCTTAATATTTACTTTCATCATTACTCCTAAAAGTATAGGTCGACGCTTAAACTGCTTAAACTTAAGAAAAATACACCAATCACGGAGAAAAATAACTGCTATTTCAAGGTCAATCATGTGACTACACAGCTGCATAAATGAAAAACAGAAGACATCACAATCATTTTCATCCGTAATATTAAGTTTACTAACCATAAACGTTTAATCATTATTCTCTCATTGATCTAACTTCGTCTCAGAGACGTCTCCTGAGATTATGTGGCGTCTCATGAGTCTTTGTGATGTCTCATGAGTCTCTGCGACGTGTTTTGAGTCGTGGGAAAATCTAACATATAGAAAGACGTCTTGAAGAAGTACTTGGAGGGCAGAATAGATTTCAAAGATTTCAAATATGCTATATATGAAAACATATACATGCACAACTTAATCATATTGTTGACACGTTTCTTAGAAATACATTTCGGGGTTTCACGCTTGGACTCACTTATGACTATAAAATATTAAAATACTTAGGCATATGATTATTTTATTCTATGTTTTGGGGAATAATCATATTTCAAAATGTTGTTACTACTGTATTTATATTGTAATGTACAAAGTTGTAAGTCAATGTATGAGGTAAGGCATTTGATTCATAAAACAATATTGTGGTATCTCACTGTGACATGCATGAGATGGATTTGAGACTAGTTTGGGGCAGGTTTGAAACGGATGTGAGAAAGTTTTGAGACTTGCCGCCGAGATTTCTCCTGAGTCTTCGCGACGTCTCATGAGTTGCCGGATAATCTGCTTAAAACAATCTATGATTTCTTTTTGTCGCGGAAAGTTATCGGAGACATCTCTTAATTGTCTGGGTCGCAGATGTATACGTCTCCGCGAAGTAAGATACCACCTTTGCCTTTATGCTTATAAATCTTGTATACAAAAATTATGTTCATATTAGGTGAAATAATGTTAGTCAATAAAAGTAAACTATTCGACTGATAATGGTGAAATAATTTGACTCCTGCACCCTGTTGCATAAAACTTCTAACCGGAGTTTTTTCCGGTTAAAATCTTAAAACTCCGGTTAAAGTCCAAAAACTCCGGTTACAATATTTTTCTGGATTTTTTACTGTTTTTTTTCCATTGCATAAAAACATACCAGAGTTTTCAAAAGTATTAATGCAATAAATTTTTAGGGCGTTTTAATACTCAGGTTGAATAACCTAAGAAATAGGTCTACATAAGCTGAGTTTTTTAACCCGAGAAAACTCGGGTTAGAAAAAAAAGTTTTATGCAACACCACCCTGAGTAATATACAACCACACTACGGCGTTTGTATCTTTTGACGCAAGCTGATGACTTTGGTCTTAAAGTGTGGAGTGGTGTCATCATCCTTGATTGATTTATTGAAATGTCAAGAGGCGCAAGGTATAGGATGTACATTTCAAAGGAACCTCCGATAAAGTTAATGACATTTTCAAGTGTCACCACCACCATCACCACCACCACCGAATGATTGAAAGAGGCTTCCGTCACGGTTTGACGGAGCTTAGGATAATAATAAAGAAAAGTTTTAGATCTGAAGAACAATCCAGGTGACACGTCCTTATCTCGTCAAGAGGCGGTTCCTTTTTATCTTGTATTAATCACTCACCGGTTAAACCACCTATCAATGGTCTGCCATTCATTTCAATGCAAGGCTTAGACTCCGATTTCACACACCTGCCCAAAATGGCTTATACGAAAGAAACCCACGGAGAGTGATGCCCTTAAAGCGCTAAAAAGCTCAAAAATAAAAGACACCTTTTAAAGTGTGAAATTCGGAAACTTTCACTAGATAATACAAACGGTGTAGGTATACATTGATGTAAATTTGCTAATTTCTTAGCGGTGGACATTTAACCCAGTTCAAACAAAGGAAGCAAGAATCGCTAGCTGAAGAAGTCCACGTCTGAAGTAGTTGGTGGGGCGAAGGGCGGAGGGGGGGGGGTGGGTGGTGGAGGCAATAGGATTTGGGGTTTAACAGTCGTGACGAGCTTAGAAGAAAACCAACGATTAATAAGCAGATTTGAATTAACGGAGTATTCTGGTTCAACCCCCTCCTATTGAAAAGTCTCTTTAATTTATTGAGAGTTGAGTCACGGCCTCAGGTTGAAACATCAATACCCCAATGACGAATACCAGAAGACTGCACCCACAGGATATAGGAGGCCGATACCTGGATACTTTTTGTGTCCTTTCTAAAAAATAGGATGATGTCAGTTTTTCAGAGAAGCAAAGAGATAAAAAAGACGATGGGACCGCCGGAGCCCTAAAATGTATGCCGTTAAGAGGAAAAAAAAATCGATTGTGTTGGCTCGCTATTCTGCAGGAGAAATAAACCACTTTTAATAGTTTATACTCCAAGGGTGACATTTTAGAAACATTGTAGTGACATGATCAGGCCAATGGACGTAAGCCTAAACAGTACTAATTTTCAATCAATAGATCTTTCTAAACTGTACACATTTATTAGAATCTGAATCGCCACGTGAGCCACGCCCCTTCTTTCTTATTTTCGCATTTTAAAAAGGACAATATTGAATCATTTTATACATGTTCCAGGACAATAATGACAGATTGTATACCACGGAACACATAAAAATGATACCAAACCCCCAAATAAGACCATGATGAGATACAGCAAAAACCGAATGTGAATTGAAAGCATGATACATATTAATCCCACTCGTTAGAACCCCCGCCTGTTTTAAAAATTTCGTTGTTAAGAAAACATAGTTTAACATCTTTTTGATATTTAACACAATTGTGTTCTTAAAAAGCAGGAAACAAGCCCAGATCGGTTTTATAGCCTTAAACAAGACCCTGCTAGAGACATATTACACCTGTATTTAACAACATGGTTTTCTGTTTAATCAGGCAGGGGCCAAATGTGTCCCCACTGATATCAATAGCGAGCTACCAATGGTCTATCACTCGTTACATGCAACGGTAATATTGGCTTCAAATACATTTCAATCTAAGCCGAAGAGACTTATGTCTCCACACATTAAATAAGTGCTAGTGTACAGATGTCTTGCTCCCAGATGACTTTAGATGCTCTGCCTATATATCGTAACGGTCGGAGTGTCCGATACCCTGCCGCCAGTTAACCAAAAGTTGGAGGGGCGTTATATCTATTTGGAGAAAGGCGACATTAACAATACTGTTGATCTCTTAAACAACACCATTAAACAACAGGTTGGTTTAAACTTTTTAAACAACAAGAGTGTTACACAAGTTTTTAAACCAACTACAGGTCGTTAATTTTAAACAACGCTGTGCGATCACCCGCTTTAACACGCAGTTGTTTAAGGTTTTCAAACAACTTCTGCTTAAAAAAAATTCTAACAGTGTTAAAAAAATAAAAAGAAAAATAAAAAAAAAGAATAAATTAAAAAGCAATAACGTATAAAGGCAATTAAAATGAATTCATTCATTCATTCATTTCATTAAATAACGATTAGAGACCCGAACCGAAAGAAATTATACTCTGAGGGCAGGATGGAGCTGATGGTATAATGGCCACCTCATGAAGATGTTATTCCTTAAAACACCCAACATTACCAACCAAAACATGATTAAAGTAAAGGAAATGATTGATTCGGTGAATTAATGAATGATTACGTAAACAAAATTGGAATGACTGAGTGGTGGTAATGTAGATGAATGAACGACATGAGATTAAATTAATGATGCGGGAAGCAACCGATTAAATTGATATGACACAAACCAAACAATCGCATGAGTTTATTACCCGAACGAATAATTAATATAGAGTAAATAAGTAAAGTAAGTAAATGCATGATATGGGTGTGTGAGAGCATATGAATGAACGATGAATGAATAATTGAAGATGAACAATGAAATGGAAAGATGAATGTGAATTAATTAGTGTAATGAGTTTGTGAATGAATAAACGATGAATGGATTGGAGTGAACGAACAAAACGTAAAAGGTGAATGAATGAAATGTGGCATCGCGTATTATACAAATGAATGAAATGAATGATATTAACAAAAATGATGAATGAATGGTGAATGCATTTTTGGTTGAAAAATTAAAGAACACAAAGAATGATTTAAAATAGTGTGGTGCGTGGGGGCGCGAGGCGTGTGGAGCAGTACCACCCCTCATCATTAAGCAACCAACTTTGTTTTTGTCTTATGCTTTAAAGAATGGTTACCTAGGTAACAACAGGGTGCAATCTGAGCTCGGTGAGAGGGGGGTAAACTCCAAAGCTTTAGGATCCAAATCGAGGTGAGGGAATTCCCACTATTTCTCCCTCTGGGCAATTGGTGAAGGATCACAATCAAAGAAAATTTGATGAAGACTGAAAAAGAAGAAATCTGGCACAATTAACTTTTGGCTATATGTTTGAAGATCCCCTCGAGGTGGGTTTTAAAATCTGCGGAAGACCACTTGAAGGGTTATAGAAGAAAAATAGGAGGGAGGAGAGAGAGAGAAGGGAAGAGGGAGAGAGAGAGAGGGGGAGAAAAGAGGAGTGGAAAGTCAGAGCAGGAGGGGAAGGGAGAAAAGGGAACAGAGAAAAGAGGGGTGCAAAGAGAGGATGAGAGAGAGAGAGAGGGGGAGTTGGAGAAAGAAGGAGAAGAACAAGGGGTGAAACAGATGAGAGGGAGAGAGAGAGAGGGGGAGAATAGAAGAGCATAAAGACAACGTGTCCCTCTAATAAAAGAGGGGATGAAAGAGAAGAAATAGAAAGGGGAGAAGAGGGTGATAGGAGTTATGGAGAAAGAAAGAATGGAGACGAGAGGGGAGATGGTTGGAAAAGAGGTGTTAAAGAGAGAGAGAGAGAGAGAGAGAGAGAGGAGAGAGAGAGATGAGAAAGGGAAGGGGATTGAAGAGAGAGAATAAGAAGAAGAATATGCAGAGGTGATGACGTTTTAAGAAAATAGAGTGAGTAGATGTATGAATAGAGAGGTCGTAGGTACAAGTGACGAGAGAAAAAGAGAAAAAGAGTCAATTTCGCCGTAATGAAACACCAGGTGTAACCGCTTCTAGCCAGAAACATCTTAACCTATGAATACATCCCCTCCAGAGAGCAAATTTTCAAACACCAGTAACAATTGCATTATAATGACCAAGGATAAATACTTCACCTCTCACAGCCCTCTCTTTAAATACCCATCAAACACGAGAAAATGAAGACCCTTCTAGCGGCGGATCGCGAGCGTCAATCTACAAAATAAATAATAAAATAAAAACCCGAAACTTGTTGGCTTTTAAAAAATGTCGCAGCCGTATATACAATCCATTTGCCCTACAGGGCGGATCACTATAGTTTCAAAGCTTGCTTTGACCCTAGCATAAAGACGAGGTAACGTAAGGAAGAATTATAAGGATAGATGTTGGTTCTATAGGGTGGGAAAAGGCAATGAGAGCGATTGGTTGATTACAGCCGGTGATAAAGTGGGCTCTTCTTGATTAAACTTCTAGGGAGTGTTTGAATCCCGACAACCGACCGGATATAGTTTGTTACTATGTAATCGCTTACAGGGTAATATAACATACTTTCAGCCCTTTCCTAATGCATCCTGCGGACCGCTTAAAATTGACTCTTTTAAAAATTTGATCCAGGAGAAAAGGGGTGAGTCCTTGCGGCGTTGGGATTAAAAACGAAAAAAATCTTTCGAATGACAAAAATGAGACCTAATGTGGATACATTTCTTTGAGAACGGGACTGTGGACATTAATTCCCTTTCTCGAGAAGCTTAATGACTACTTTCAATCTCCAAGGGCCTTCACCCTTGGAATTACAACCTGAATGTGTCGAGGATGAAATAAGAGCAAGTTATGACCGAGATTAAAATACCAGTTAGATTCAATAATCATACCACGATGATTCTATTGTAACATGATTTGGCTAATCATTCTGTTCCGCGTCATTCTATACACCTGGCAACAAAGCTAAAGTGGGTATTTTTTTAGTTTATATTTTCTCTATTTTGTTACTCAAGGCTACAAATAAGATAGGACAGCAATTAAACTTTTATATGGGGAAGATAATTTAATTTTAGAGTAAGTCGAGTATTGCGAGAGTTAGATATGGGAAGGTTCTATGGAGGTGGGGTTAAGTGAAACTCGCCATGCCACTTTAGGAGTCTGCACAATAACCGATAACATTTGGTTTTATGTGTGACAATCTTATGTATACAGACCTGAATATATTCATATAAATGGGGCCCGTAAACATGAAAACATAATGCTTTACCTAAAATTTACTTGCAACCGTTACTTTTGATTCAATTCTAATTAAATCCAAACTTTATAATCCATTCCGTTTCCTTAACTGATTAAACAAACCATTACAATCGTTTAACAACGACGAAGCAAATATCATATTAATCCACTAATGATAGTACATACAAATAAAATGCACAAAGTTCAATGCTAAATTGAAATCAACTGAAAAAATATATACTTGCTTATATTATGCACCATGGCCACTGTGGTTTAACAAAAAAAAAATCATAAAGCGCTTAATATAATAAACAATATGCATAAATATTAGAGATGTTTTTTTTTTCTTTTCGATTATTAAAATAATATACAAATGGCAAACAAGCTGGTGCAAAAGCGACAGGAAGGGGGGGGGGTGCCCTTGTTTAGAAAACATCCACGCTACGGTCATCCTTTTGACAGCCTTTATGTGACATGTAATAGAATCTGATACATACATTGCTCGTTGATCAAATAAATAACGGAATGAATACCCAGTACACAAAGTATAATAATACCATTTCCAATTAGATATGATTTGAAGGACAAAGCAAAAAGAATTTTAGAAAAATGTTTCAGCGGTTTCCAAAATCACCTTGATATTATCAAAACGAATAGTAATTGCTTTACAACTCTTTGGTGGAGGACGGAAATGAGTAAAGCCAGCACAACATTATAATAATAAATAACATTTCCAATTAGGATATGAGTTTGAAAGGGACATAAAAGCAAAAGAAATTAAGAGAAATTTCAGGGGTTTTAACTCACTTGATATTATCAACGATGTGTAAATGATTAAAACGCTTGTGGTACTGAGTACGCGGATGAATACAGATTAACAAAAATTATAATAAATACATTCAAATTTAATATGCTTTGAAGGACCAAGAGCAATAGAATTTTGAAAACGTTCCCAGGGGTTTTATGCCACAAATGGATGAGTAAATTGATTTAAACGCTGCTATCCACATATTTCATTTATTGAACGAAGCCATAATAGATATATGATATAAGAAATCAAAACATGTAATAGTTGGGCTTCATAAAAATTGAAGATTTTGAACATTTTCATTCCTTTAGGATTTAATAATCAATCTCCACTATCATTTTTGTGTTCTACAATCTGACACACCTCTTCTGAATCGTCTCCTTTCCACTGTCCTTATTCTTTCTTATCCATCTCTCTACCTCTCTCTCCACCCCCCCCCCCCCTCCCTCTCTCTCTCTCTCTCTGTCCTACCCATCACTTTAATTTGGCTGTCATAACAATACCATGCACAGATTTTCTGAGAAAAAAAAGAAAAAAAAAGAGAAAAAAAACTTAACAACATAAAACAACAATGGTTATTTCCCCCCTTTTCTTCTTCTTTTTCCTTCCATTTTTTTTTCTTTTTTTGGGGGGGAGGGGCGGTGCGAGGACTCCTTGCAAACACAAATGTTGCAACCAGTCGCGCAAAATACAATGTAACTAGGTCACCAATCAAGATTTTTTAATTGATCGCTAACGTTGTCTTCCACGGGCTCTGAAGTAGAACAAATGTTGCATGGAAATCAGTTACTCTCTCCTGAAAAGAACCCCAAACACAATGAAGCCTTTGTGCTGTAAAATCAAACCTGAAAAAGGCCAAAAAATGGACTGATAAGTTCTAGTTGAAACCTTATGACTGTTAAAATATGTGTTACACTCAAAAAATACGACTTGTTTTTTTTCTTTATTTCAATACTTTCATCCACGATTGTGGATTGCTTCTCAATTATCCACTGTATAGTACAACCGTCACAACTCAAAACACATTAATATATTCATGTTTTACAGGTTCTCTAAACAAATTATAAAAACTAGTGAACAACACTAATTATTGGCAGCAATGGAAGAATAGTATTTGTAGGAGTACAATGAATATAAAAAAGGCCTAAGTCCAATTTTTGGCGAAATTGAGTCATATCTGGGAAAATTGTTCTTTAATACATTGACCATCATATTGGCATTAAATGAATGAATCTGAAATCATCTCAGAAATGCTATAATAAAGGATAAACATCTGGTATGAAATGTAGAAAAGCCTAAGTCCAGGAACTAGGCTTTCTACATTCTCATTCTTAGCCGCCCTCTCTCATTACTTCTTGTTATAACCTGAGTACCTCAATGGCTGCTTCATGAGTTTACGTGGAGAAAAAAAAGTAGAAGTTGAAGTTCACGTTGAGATGTTTGTGCTTCTCTGTGGTGTGTGTGTTGTGTGTATTGTTGTGTTGTGTGTGATAGGCGGTGTGTGAGGGGTGTTTGGGTGGTGTTGTGTCAATATATATAAAAAATAGCATCCTCAAAAAAAAAAAAAAGTAATTCCTAATGCTGATGCTGAGTGTGTTGATGTGGGGCATGCAGGATGGATTCAGGATTGTGTTTTCTCTACAAAACTTCGCTCACAAACACATTAAAGTTTTTTTGTTTTGTTTCAGAATTTTACCCAAACTCACCAGTTTGATAATCATAAAATAAAAATTTGCCATTTACAAAAGTATTTTACCCCAAGATCTCTGGCAAACATGAAATAAAAGCCTGCTAAGGAAGAAGATTCTTCACCTTCCATTAACACCCCCAACCTTAGCTTAAGTGGGGGACGCTCCTCTGTAATTCTTGTTTTCTATTAAATAAAAAAATTAATAAAAGGGAGGACCAACCACCCCCACCACACCACACATTCTTTGAACTGTTGTTTGTGTGCTTAAGACTTCTGGTTCAATGATGGCAAGAACAGTTAACTGTAAAACTGGAATAATACATCATTTTGAACCAAACCTTTTTTTCAGTATGACACCTTACAATCCTCAACATTTAGACAACCCACACTACTCACATCCCACACACCCGCTCGCTCATCCCCAAAACCATCGCTATATAAAAAAAATATTAAAAAAAACCTTAAAAATACAAAAAGATAAAGGGCCCTTTCTGTCTGATATATAAAAGAATCTAACTTGGTGTTCATTTTTCATACATTAATGACTACAGAAGCTAATTCTACCATGATTAATCGAAAAATTGTATAAACTAGACACTATTTAGTCATTATGATTTTAAAACGACCCCACCAGTCCACCAGACAAAAGGCCCGCCCCACAATAACTGAAAATTTATGTTCATAAATTACTTAAATCTTGTTCTTATGACTGTTCTCTGATGTCTTACTTGGAGCCAAGTTACTTACTTTAATTGCCCAAATTAAAAAATAATTCCAGTTTTTTCGATTATCTCGAAGATGCAGCCTCCCATGGACTTAGCCTTTTTTTATATTCATATACTCATTTCATCTGTATCATCATTAATCAATCTACATATAAGGCTAGTGTGAATATACATTTTTTAAAATACACGATGAAGTCAGTTGCTTGTACATCTGGACAGCAGCATAATACTTCTTGCGCCAATTGACCTAATCTTTCCTAAGCGTTACTGAAAGTTGGGGTTTGGACATAACAATGATTACATGAAATTGTTACAAACAATGTGAATTTCTCTGCCTCAAACTAAGAATACCTCAGACTCGGATATAGCTCAATCGAATGGGACAATTTGTTGAAATCATATGCCACCAGTACATAATTCTTTTGCTACCTCTCGCTTTGTTTCATCAGGCGCCCCCACCCCCAATAAATTAATAACAATAACTAATAATAAAAAATCATGAAAAAATCTTGACAAATATACACTTATTTTCTTCCAATAGAATGCACCTCTCTCAGTCAATACAACATTTAGCATATGTTTACAGTCTAATTTCATCTGGCTTGTAAAACACAATGTAGGTAGAATATATTTCTTCCCAGTTTCAATAGAGACTATGAAAGATGAGGATAACTTAAAAGAAAATAAAAACCCTGCAACCTACCTGCTGAGTAAGATGAATAGTTTTGCATGTTTTGAAGAAGGTCGGCAAAGCCCAGCTCACAACATTAACCAATAAAAACACTATAGTGTCAAAAAACTATTTGTCAAATTTATTGTTTTTACGTCTGTAATTAGCAATTTCCATTTACGCTGATAATGCAAAGTACCTAAGACTGAAAAGTGAAATACATTCGCGCAACATATAAATATGGTTATGTTAATTATCTAATACTAGCGGACACCCGCGCTTTGCGCCGTCTCTCAATGCTATGATTTCCCAATTTTGATTAATGATTGAAAGTATATTTGATATTATTTTGTTTACTGTAGCTCTGAATTTCTTTAGAGTATACAAAATGTGTTAATTCTACTGAGAGCCCGGTCCCTGCACTTATAATCATCTCTAATAACAATAAAGCTTTTGAGAGAAAAAAAAGAATATTATTATAATATATATATGATTAGAGCACTATTCTGTCTTATCTCGTGTTATGTCAGGCCCCCCCCCCCCAACTTCTCAAGTCGCCTGGCCCACTATTCAAAAAATGCTCTCTGCCGCGGCCCCTGTTACTTATGTTTAAAGTCCGCTTTTCAGCCAATTCTAACCATTTTCAACAGAGCTAAAGATTTAAAAACCTGCCACTGTCTTTTATTAAAATCGGTCTACATTGATCAAATAGAATTCCTTGATCTTTATTTTGTTGTATGTCACCTCTGAATTTCTTTGGAGTCGCTACAAAGTTTTGTTCATTCAAGACCCGTCCTTCACATTTTTTTGTAAACGTAAAAGTAGAACCTAAGTATGAGATGGAAAAAAAACAAAAAAAAAAAAAAAGCCGCAAAAATAATTTCCAAGCTATTCTGCGGCCCCTGTCTATATGCGCATACCCATCCACCCCCGCCCCCACACTTCCAAAAATGCTTCTGTGGCGCCTCGTGATTTCACTTTACTATTTAAAGGACCGAATTTTTCAAAGCCAGAACATCTTAACACCTTTCCAATTAGATTCGCAAACGCCACTTCCGTACCACTGGTTTGTATTTATTCACGTCTTTCTATAATATTTGGCTCAATTTGATCACTAAATCCCAAATAAAATTTATTTGTTACGTCATTAAAGGGTTCCGCGTGCAGGGTAGCATTAATTACATCCATGTTACGTCATAAAGAGATTTCGCATTGATTTACCCTTGATTGCGGCTTGCACGCATTTTTATTTCTTGGATAGTCCTACAGGACTTCACCCGTTTTTACACAATCAAAAGGCCACAAAAATCCATGTTACGTCTGGTTCTTTAGCCTAAACGTGTCCATTTATACACCGAGACTATAGGATTAAAACCGGCCACAGTTTGTATATCAACCCTCGATGTGTGCAATTTGGCGGAATATGAACATAACTGACGGAGCCTTTTACTACATACAAATACATACATAGCACTAACCGACTACATTACAACATTACGCTTAATATCTAGTTGTGAGAATTATCAATAATTATGAGGGTCTCCACATGCTTGATAACATTTAAACAAGTCACTGTATTATCACATAAACAACAGATTCAGAAGTTGCTCTTTAGATAAAAATGCATAATACTTTCACATATCAAATAATTATTATCTTTATTGTAGACAGATAACATATTTCTTGAATATAAATAATCCAGGACTACTTTCAAGCAAGTATGTAACGCTCTTTAATAATATAATTTTAAAAATTTCTCTCAGGCTTTTACAAGAGACCATGCACAGAGAGACCCGTGAAAGTCCAATTCCACTGACATCCCATTTGAAATGTATGCTATCAATTCATAATGGCTTCAAATAGAGTGTTGAATAAGCTTCACAAGCTTGCACCCAACAATTAAAAATGTCCTAGACCTGAGTTCTAACTGGATTTCATAGGATATCTTCCTTCCTCTGTTTGACAAGATTCTCACTTTATCTTGTTCTCCGCAATCTTCCCACCCAAAGACAAACTTTTTTTTTTTCTCCCCCAAATTGGAATTAAATGCATAATGTTTCGGTTTATCGACAATTTGGCAACTCTAGAGTTTTCTTTTATTTCTTTTCTACATTGGTTAATCATGTATCAGAAAAGCCTCAAAAGTTGCCAAATTAGCAAATGTCTATGCTTATGAAGAAAATGATTGAATCTATCCACATTTTGCTAATCATGTAATTATTAAAATTTATCTCTTTAAACTTGTTTACTCTTACATATGGTATGGGGGGCTTATAAAATTGCATAAAATCCACTTAGTTGATTAAACATTAAACATGTTCCTACATAGAATTCTAACTGTCGATTCGTTATCATTATAAATGATTTCTTCCATCATGCTATCTTTTCCTTCTTTTGTCAAGTTTTGAGGTTTAAAATGTAGCATAAAATCCACCTGTCAATAAAACAAATAAAAAGTCTACATTAGAATTTTCTAGCCGGTTTATCACCCCTTAGAAATGCTTTTTCTCTTACATTTAAAGTTTGAGTGTTGAAAACTGTAGCCATGGAATCCACTTGCTGAAAGATAAAAATAAAATATATTGATACGATTTAACTGTTTGGTAATCTCATAAAATATCTCTTCTCCTGCTTGCTTTTATTGTCTTCTTTCTCTTGTCGAATGTTTGAGGTGCGGTGAAATAATGTAGCATAAAATCCTATCCTGATCAAAAATAAAATTCACTTAGATATAGATTCTTAATAGATTGGTATCCGTTATTGAGATGTATTCTCTCTAGCCCTATTATCTTCTTTTCTCTGTCCAGTTTGAGGGTTTTTTTCATCATTGTCAGGTATAGAAATCAGTGGACTGATTAAATTAAAATGTCTAGAATAGAATTTGAGGTGTGGTGTGAATTAATAAGAATTCTTCTCCCATGACTTTCATATATGATTTTTAAATTATAATTCTCAACTGTTTGTTTATTGTCATAAAGAAATTTCTCTTTTCTTATGTTCAATCTTCTTTCCTTTTGTGTCCGAGTTTTATCTTGTTTCTCACTGCTCCGAGAATGCCTAGTAATCTTCTAGTCATGCATCTCACATGAGACAGAGAGATTGGTCCTACTCAGAGGCGTAAGAGTAATCCTCCACTACACCCGGTGAGATGCTTAGATGAGAGAAGCTCCGAGCCCCTAGAAAATTGAAAAAGAAGAATAAAAAATATGATAAAAATGATATAAAATCAAATGATGATCAATATGCACATCTACAGTCTGACTGTAAAAAAAATGGTTACCAGTCGGGTATAATAAAACTATTTCTTATGAGAATATCCTCAATGAGGTTAGTAGGTACCAAACTTAAAGCCCAAAAGATTCTTCCTGCTATGATGCCTTTGATTTTGAGTATAAATTCCCTCTTGTAGAAAACCGAACACAGTTATGCAAATTTTATGCCTGCCCGTGAGGACTTAATTGACAATTACCAAAACAAACATTTGTTGTCACGCAGGTGTCCCCGCTGAATTCTAGGCCGATTAATGTGCGAAACCATAGAAAAAAGCCACAGATGCCGACAAAGTACACAGTACCTTGATTTACTGACAAACGGTCTCACATCTCGAAGCATTCCGATACCAGCACTCTAAGTGGACTCGAAAATTAATTGCAGAAGCAAAGTCCCTCTGATTTTACCTTATTTGGAAATCCTTCAAACACTTTTAGAATGTGATCTATTGTTCGCATACCTTTTAAAAAATAAGTCCTTGCGACTTGTTAACCATAATTATTTGAACGCAGTACTGGTAGTCCTGATATGACATCTTGAACGTATGGTTTATTATTTACGTCTGTAATATATGAGCAGTCTGTCCCCTCAACCTTTGTCCTTGAAGTCTGGTTAATTTCATGTACATGTAAGGGACAAATCCCGTTTGAACATCCCATCCCACCTTTAACGGTTACATACCCATATTCATTTTGGGTCCCTGTGATGCTAACCAATGTACGGGTCTCTAAGATTATAAGACAGTTTTTGACCCATCCATCGCTATCCATGTGACTTAGGTGCAGCCTGTTATTTTCCCTGGATCTAGTCCCTAGAAGCTCACATTTCACCATGTAACTGTAGACATACCCTATCTGTACATGAGGTTGATTCGAGGATCAAATTAGGAATGTCTAAATCATTTTCTTGTCTTGGTCTTGGGAATACCTAATTCA
>CALNVZ010003055.1:3702-23132 GCA_940671915.1 Paracentrotus lividus
CCATTGATCACCACATATTGATTTCGATGCAATAAATAACTTCTGAACCAATGAAGAGGAACCCCTCTAATTCCGTAATATTCCAATTTTGTTAATAAGATGTGGTGATCAATGCTGTCAAGTGCTTTGGAAAGATCCATAAATACACTGAGACAATAATTACTCGTATCTATTGCATTTGATATAAAATTAATTAGATTCAATACAACAAGATCAGTGGAAAAATTCTTACGAAATCCAAACTGTTGGGGTATTAATATATTGTTAAGTGAAAGAAATTTAAGCAACATATTGTAAATTATTTTTTCTAACATTTTCGAGAAAAATGGTAGTAGGGCAATAGGCCTATAATTAATAATATCATGTTTGTCACCTTTTTTGTAAACTGGGATTACTTTAGCTGTCTTTAGTTTGTTGAGAACAATACCTTGTGAGATTGATTCTTGAATATATAACAAAGTGGTTTAACAATAAAGTTAATGCATTCTTTAATCACGCGAGCAGCAATAGAGTCCGAACCCGGTGCAGCAGAAGTTTTCATGGATGAGAGAACATTGATTATTTCAGTATTAGATGTCGGATTAAAGAAAAGTGAATTTGCCGCACGGTTGGATAAATAATCTTGAAAATGAGAACAAGAGGAAGGCACCTTCTCTTGTGTAATCTTGCCAATATTAACAAAATATTTATTAAATGCATCAGCAATTGATGCTTTACCCAGTATTTTGTCATTATTATAATACATATGGGAAGGTAATGCATTTTTTCTTTTACCTAAAATATTGTTAATTTGAGACCAGGTTATTTTCATATCACCTTTCACTTTTATAAATAAGTTTTCGTAATGCATTTTCTTGCTTCGACGAATAATAGTAGTAAATGTATTTTTATAATCAACATATTTTTTCCTTGTGGTGTTGTTACCTTTCTTCACATATCGATAATATAACCTTTGTTTCTTTTTAATAGATTTAAGGATTCCAGGAGTGATCCAAGGTTTAACATGTTTTTTGGGTTTGATCTTAACAAGGGGAAAACATTCAAAATATAAGGAGCTAAGCTCATTAATAAAAAGATCATAAGACATGTCAATATCAGTTGTACTATAAATTACAGACCAGTCAATTAACCGTACCCTATTTTTGAATAATAAAATTTTATCGTTTGTGATTACACGTGATTTGACACAATGTGGCTTGATAGGAACATCTACATGTACATTGTTACTTATACAGAATATCGGAAAATTATCTGTGAAATCAGAATAAATTATACCGCAATTATTATGCATATAAATACAATTAGTAAATATGTTGTCAATTAAGGTAGCTGAATATCGTGTTACACGAGTGGGTTTACTTACAGTAGGAAATAATCCATGTGAATACATAACATTTAGAAAGTCTTTTGTCTTGTTATCAATATCTTGACTAAGTAAATTGATATTATAATCACCTGCTATGTATACATCTTTATTTGAAGTATTAATTTCATCCAACAGACTCGTGAGAGTTTCGTTAAAAACATTAATATCAGTATTGGGTACTCTGTAAACACAGCCAACTATTATAGGTTTCTTTTTCTTATGATGTATTTCTATAAAAAATAGTGTCACAATGATTACGACTTAATGATAGATTAGAGCAAATATTATAATCAATATCAATCTCTAACATAAAAGAGCTTACTGCCTGCCTCCATGTTTGTTGAGTCTAAGTGCAAGTAGTGAAACAAGTGAGTTATGCGCGTCAAGTATTTAAATATATCACATTAAAATACTTGTTGCGCAGCCATGTTCTGGAAATTCCTACTAATGGTAAATTTGTAAGTCTAGTGAATTAAGAAGTAGTTGGCAGTTCGTTCATCAATTTAACGGACAAGACGTCGCTAGGAATTAACATGTAATATAAGAGAGGTTATCTGGAATGGATTTATATCTTTGGAACAAAATCATCAAATAAAAAAATATATTTGGGCAGGAATTCGCTTAGTTAGTCCGATGTTTCGTTTGATGACAGTAAAGAATTTGGCTCAATTATTAATGGAATAATAATGACAGGGCGAATTCTGTATATACGGGCGGGCATTATACCTTTGAAAAAGGTCTGCAATGCGGCTTTCATGAGAAAAGAGAAAGAGAAAGCATGAGAGAGAAAAGCAGAAAGGATCAAAAACGCATTGTTTAACATTGAAGAATAGAGATAGAGTGCTTCAGATAAGATTTGAATCTTCTCAAGCGCGTTTCGGCATCCTTACATTTTCTGGATGTTAATTGCCCGAGCAATGTGCTGGGGGCATAGGCAAATTCAAAACTGCGGGCGTTTGGACCAATAATTGTTTGTTTTTAACCAATGGGAACAAACATAGCATATGTTTTTTGTGCTGAGGGCGTATGGGGTTCTAGCAGGTTGATGATTTTAGTAAGTAAATTCAGAAAGATATGATGGAGCCATAATTGTTGGTAGCAAAGGTACAGCTGAGTAAAAGAATGTTAATGAAATAACGGGAATTTGAATAGTAGCGGCATGCGAAAACCTCAAAGACAGGAGATATTGATGGTCGTGGTGCTTTTCGTTACTTGTCGAGCGCATCCTAGGCAGGCAGAATTTTTGATTGACGCTGTGGAAGTTTCTTTAGTTGTGTATCTGGGCAAACCAAACAATAGCACTGAGTCTGGCAGGACTGTTCAAGGTGACACATAACAAGGGGCGGTGCAGCTTAATTTTTCAAGTAGTTGTTTTGTTGATATATAGTGGGGCGGATGGCTTGCTAATCTTATGGTAAAGCAAATGGGGAAGAAGCCAATCGGCATTTTGGTCACTACAAAATTGTACATAGTAAACTGTTCATGCAAAAAAACAACGCCCGCAGATTGCTTTGCTCTTTTAACTGGGAGAGACTGAAATCCATCAATCTCATCGGATGGGCAAGGGCATGGACTGAGTGGCGAAAGACGGAGACTTAATGGTGTAAAAACTTCTGTTTTTGTACTCATTCAAATTCAGGACGCATGTCAACCTTGACTATTTCTTTTGATTTTCTGCCAATGCATTTCATGCACTTTAGGTACTGAGGTTAACAACATCAAGACGATTTAGCAAGATATATATATTTTGAGTATCATCGGTCGGGCATAAAAACATAATTGGACAGAGCGGCATATGACTGCAATAATGATTTTGCAGTGGGAGAAGTATAGTCATCGTAAAGCAACAAGGGTGCCAATACAGACCCTGTGTGGAACCACCTTGGGTCGGTGTGTAAGTTGATGACAGTACAAAGCGCATTGATGCGAGCATTTCACTACGAGATGTGAGATAAGGTACGAAACCGCCTAAGCAAGGGTCCTCAAATACGCGAAACGACAGTGACATTAATTTTAACAAAGTATCATGGCTAATCGTATCAAAAAAGCAGAGCAGTAGATCTAGAAAGCAACCAGTATAACCTCATGACCTTATCCAAGGACATTAAAAATATCACTGGAGACACGTAAGAGTGGCATGTCTGCGCGGCAACTATGGAAAAGTCTGTAAGGGCTGACTGGCGTCTTAGCAAGCAGTGTGGTGCTGCCGAGATATCCGGCCCTCAGTTGGGCAAGGCTGCTGGCTGCGTTCTACGGTCTTTGCCAAAAACTTCAATTCGCAATGCCCGGACGATAGTTCTTTAAATCTTCACGATCTAACTTTCTAATCTTTAATGGAGGAGGGACAGATGAAGCACTGCTTAAGTCCTTCTGGGAAACAACCAGTAGGCGGAAAGACTCATTAATGAACATAAGTGATTATCGGGTAAGGCAAGCTCAATCACAAGAAACAGCTTTTTCAGTAAACATGGGTCGGAACAAGCGTCGAAGTCTAGCAATGATGTTGAAAGGGGGAATTTGCTTTATAATCTGGCAACAACTTCCTTGATCTGTTATAAAAACAGGTTTGGAAATTTCGAAACGAAGACACAAAGTTGCCTTGTTCGGGCGGGAAATCAAAGTTTGAAGAATTAGTCAGAACGAGGTGTTCCAGAAGAATCTCGTGAGATTCTTCGCTTTAAGTTTATTAACAAAGAACTGCTGAAAACGTTCAAAGGAAGAGGGATTGCTCTGAGGCATTGTCATGTCTGTGAGAGACCTGGCATGGACATTGACGAGAGGAGGTTTGTTCATCGTTCCGAAACAGCTCAACGGGCAGGGCTGGCAATCAGTAAGTTGGTCTCTATGATACTCTGTGCTTGGCGGCTTCTTAATGCTCTCTTGTAGCTGGTCCACGGGCTTCTTCCTTGAACAGGTTTGGCGATTAAATCTCAGATCAGTTACTATTTGCAATTCGTGTCCAGCCTAGACGAAGATGCCTGTTTTCATTCTGCGTATCATCCTCAGTTAAACCATGGCGAATTCGGTCGACAATCGGAACTGTGTGTGACAGCAGGAAGTGGTGCAGTGGCTTGTCCAAAAGTCGGCAGCGAAGGACCTGACTCGGTATAGAAGAAATTGAGTAGCATCCAATCAATCTGGAGGATGCAAGATAGAGCAGATCAGGAAAGGTTATAATGTCTTCAGCGGAAGGAGTTGCGATGTTGAGTGTTCTGCGCGGGCAATTTACGCGTCTCAACTTGTCATTGTTTAAGGCAGGTTTTGGAGCGACGCGAGACTTCAATGCGACATTTGACTGGGCCAGGCATGGTGCCGAGGAAGGTAAGCAGTGAAGAGGCGCAATGTCACTGGTACACACTGTCGGTCTCACGGAGGATAGGAGATAGAGATCAAGGTGTAATGTCGCGGTCGCGGTGTGGTAGCCAAATGCAACATGCTGGCTAAGATTTAGAGGAATTAACTAAGGTCTTAGTAAATCTAGCAGCAGTGAGCATCTGATGGCGTCATCTACATGGTAGTTGAAATCTCCCACAATTAAAACACGATGTGGGACCGAACCTATCGTTTACTAAAAATGGATGCAAATTCAGCCGGAAAGAATTGGTGTTAACGATCCCGCGTGTGGCGAGTTCGTGTGAGTGACGATAAACCACACTAATCTCAATGGTAGAATTATCACTGAGGTTAGGCAAAAGATCAATGATATTCAAAAAGAAGAAAACGGCTGTGCAATGGGATAGCTCATCGGCAGCTCCGTGGAAACGCCTTCTTGATGGGCAGAGCCTCTTCCAACTCGCACCGCGCTTGGTCGTTGCCTCACGGGTTTGTGGAGACGCACTTGTAGTTTGGAAAGAGTATTAGCCAAGTCCGAAATAGAACAAGAACTGTCGCCGGTCATGCGCCGGTCAATCCCCGTGTCAGCGCATGTTTCTGTTACATTAAGATTGTTTAGACTTAGGGGATTTATAGATAGCATATGGTATTTCTCCTCATCGATGCATTTATCTAAATGAAAGAAAGTAAAAATGGTAAATAAAAACACTTCATTGTCTGGGTAATAATTGAAAGGAAATAATTCAGAATTGCAGGGGATACAAAATGAATCAACTTCTAGTGATTGTAATTTAGAGCAGTTAGGACAAAGAAATTTTTTATTTCTCATGAAGAAAAGTGAAAAGAGAAGCTGCTATAAGTGTACAAAAACAATAGCAAACAATAACAAAGATTTAAAAACTACAAATTGTCCAATTGAATACGTAAGTACGTAAGTACGTAAGTAAGTACGTACGAGTACATGCACACGAAATGATTGTCGCATGATTTTGATTACCGGGATGCTAAGTCTGAAGACATGCGTATCACTTTATTTATTGTCTTTCCATTCTCTGCTTTGACCTTGGCAATAATACGGCCATCACTACTCCATGCTGCTTCAGCCTTAGCATGCGTGGAGGTACACTTAAGAAGCTCGAGGTTCTTCTTTGTCAGATCCTCTTGGATGACAATGCCCGTCCCTTTTAGACGGCGCCGATTAGTCATGACCTGACAACGTGATCTGTACGAAAGGAACTTGACGATAATCGGTCGCGGCCACTTTTTTGCTTGACTGCCCCCTTTGTCTGAGGCTGATGCAGAGCCGGGTACAGAAGGGGAGTCTGATGCGGACGGGGGTGCAGACAAATTCTTGGGATGACCAATACGATAGGATCGCTCAATAGCTTCCGTTGACATGGCGACACCGAGCTGTTTGTTTACGATGTTACAGATGAGTTGATCGGTACTTTCGTTTGCACTCGGCCTACTCCAAGGGCAAGACTCAGGCCTACCAAAAGTGAAAAACAGTGCCATGAATCACTTCACGTAAACAAACCCGCTTTTTTGCTTGCAGCCTAACAAGAGCAGTACAAAAAGAAAACTGCCATGTTGATGCAGTTAGATAACCCTATTGAGCTGGCCTAACTAAGCAGCACAAAGAAAATATGCAATTCTTATACAACGAGATAACCCCTTTGAGCTTGGCTTACAAAGCATCGCTAAAGAAAACCTGCCATTCTGAATAGAACGAGATAACCCCTTTATAATCTTGTCTAACAAAAGCAGCCACAAAAGAACGTTGGTAGATCGTCTCTATATATAACACTCTGTAAATTCGCCGTGGTTGCCAACGCCAGTGAGAATACCCCCTTAAAGGGGGTATCTCACTGAGTTGCGAACGTTTGGCGAACGAGGCGAATTTAGAGATTATCGTATATCATGTATATAGAAGCTGCTGTAATCAAATTTGATTCAAGTAGACCAGCCTTTCACGGTGAGGCGTTTCTTTTCTATGTGTCTTTCCGGACAAAGGTAATATTTGGAATGCAGAGGAACTTCTGAAATGAATGAGTCGAATACAAGGAATTCTTTTATCTTGCATTGGCCCATGAATCTCGATTGCTTTTTGGTTTAACCACATTACTTTCGAATAAAAGCCAGGATCTCATTGAAATAATCGCCAAAAAGTTTTAAATTTTTTCAAAATTCTTAGCGAACTTTATATGTAGACTCGATTGCAAGTGCAATAATGTTTGTGTTGTAAATGTAATTAACATATAAAATAGGTTACTGATATTAACTAAAATATATATGAAGGACAGTCACATAAATTTCAATCGGATAAGAATTACCGATAAAAAATATAATTACTTCAAAATTATGTTTTGAAAATAAAATAAAATCCGCACTATATTTGTCTTTGATCATGTTTGATGGTATTTTATAACATAAACGCAAATAAAACATTCAGATTTCACTTCGGGCGTGGCTGGGCGTTGAGGGGTAATTGAGCTGGTAGTCATTTTCTTTTTCATTATCAATTACATTATCATTTCCATATTAATTGTTATCATTTTTTTTTTCATCTCTGCACCCATGACTAGCATAACCTGACAATCAATATCTCACTTTGGCATAAATAATGTCAGTCACACTCACACACCACCGCTACCAGCTACCTACACGAACCAAAACGGAAGAAAAATGACTTGTTTCATTGATATGTGTTCACAATTCAGTGAAATTACCCCCTTCGAGGGGCTGTGGAGCAGGGGTGCGCTGGGGGGGGGGGTTAGACCACACTCAGTTCTCAGCACACGTGTAGTAACTACAAAATTGAAAAAATGACCATGCATTTGTCATTTTTAGTCTCTTCAGCCCCCCCCTTCGGCTCAGATCCTCTACTTTCAAAAACGCTCCACGGCCCCTGCTTTGTGATTGCATAAAAAGCAGTACAAAAGAAACATGCCAATATCATACAAATATATACCCACCTGTACTTGCCTAAACAAGGCAGTAGGCCTACAAAAGAAAACATGCCATGATCATTCAGTACAACCCCTTTGTGCTTGCCTAACAAGGCAGTACAAAAAGAAAACATGCCATGTTGATACAGTTTAGATAACCCCTATTGACTTGCCTAACTAAGCAGCACAAAAGAAAATATGCAATCTCATACACGACGATAACCCTTTGAGCTTGGCTTACAAAGCATCGCTAAAGAAAACATGCATTCATAGGATACAACGAGCTAATCCTTTATGCTGCTGTCTAACAAAGAAGCACAAAGAACGTTGGTAGATCGTCTCTATCATATAACACTCTGTAAATTCGCCTGGGTTCGCAACCAGTGAGATACCCCCTTAAAACAGCGAATACGCTAAATCGTTTAACCAGTATCAGTTCAATACCATTCAATATGATTAAAAAAACAATATACAAAAACAATTTCATATCGTTTTCAAAAATATTAGCTAGATAATTCATTACATATTGAAAATACTTTCCAGATATATTATAGGTTGAGACATTCATTATTTCATTAGAAGTATATTACTTGTTGCAAAAAAAAAAACAATTTGATTTAACTAAAATTCATGAAGTTAGGGAAATGGAAAGGCCACGATCCGATGATTTAAAAAAATATTACGATCTTTTTAACCATTGGCTTGGATTTAGACCAATTTAAGAATTCTATCCTTCTGTTTTACATGAGACTGTCAGATTTGTAGTTATAAACTTGAATTCATATGTAAACAGGACCTCCATTACCCTCCCCACCCCCCCCCCCCTCAGATGTAAGCCTAAGTATTGGCTGTTGGTCCCAGGTATTACATTTCCAGATTTGGGGAGATCTTGGTTGTTGTGGGCTAAGCGGTGTAAACGGACCAGTTCCAGTCGCATCATCGCTTCGGGTCTGTGCGCCTTGGCGGCTCTGGCGGTGAAGAGCTGCTAAGATGCACGGAAAGCCACCAGGAGCCCAAATCAATACCAGAGCAGTCATTAATAATAATGATAATAATAATAATAATACTAATAATAATAATAATAATATTTTTTTATTAAGGAAGCTTCTTTTGGATAGATTCAGATCAGATCTAAACTATTCATGCTATTTAGATTAAATTAGAATTTTTTTTTAATTAGGCTCCATAATAATTTTCTTAAACATGTTTTTCATGACATCAAAAATACGAATGCAAATGGAATTTTTATGGACCAGTTTATGTAGTTGGGCATATTATAGCCTAAATTTTTTTAAGTTTTCTCGGCTTTCAGCGGTGGTTAGTATTTTCACTTCAGTGGGTCTTAGCGGCTCTAATCAGCAGCTCTTCTCGGCTCTTCGCGGTGATTAGTATTTTGAGTGCGTCTTCGCGGCTCTTCTCGGGTCTTCGCGGCTCTTTGCGGTGATTAGTATTTTGAGTGCGTCTTCGCGGCTCTTCTCGGCTCTTCGCAGTGATAATAATAATAATAATAATAATTAAACTTATATAGCGCCTTTTCCATGGGATACAAAGTGCTGCACTGCTCCCTCAGGGAAATTCAAAATGAAAGATCAGGGGTATGAAGGATATTAGTATTTTGAGTGCGTCTTCGCGGCTCTTCTCGGCTCTTCGCGGTTTCGCGGTTCTTCGCGGTGATTAGTATTTTGCGTGCGTCTTCGCGGCTCTTCTCGGCTCTGCGCGGCTCTTCGCGACTCTTCGCGGTGATTAGTATTTTGAGTGCGTCTTCTCGCCTCTTCGCGGCTCTTTGCGGCTCTTCGCGGTGATTAGTAGGACCCGACACCAGTACTAGTAGCAGCAAATTTCCTAGCGATCTAGATCGCTAGGTATGCGACACCAGTACTAGTAGCAGCAAATTTTCTAGCGATCTAGATCGCTAGGTATGCGACACCAGTACTAGTAGCAGCAAATTTCCTAGCGATCTAGATCGCTAGGTATGCGACACCAGTACTAGTAGCAGCAAATTTCCTAGCGATCTAGATCGCTAGGTATGTGACAACAGTACTTGTAGCAGCAAATTTCCTAGCGATCTAGATCGCTAGATATGCGAAACCAGTACTAGTAGCAGCAAATTTCCTAGCGATCTAGATCGCTAGATATGCGACATTGCTGTTAATTTAGACGACAATTTGTGGAGGTGGTGGCCCCAGAAATTGTCTCCCCATTTCGATGCACATTATTTCTTATTGAACGCCATAGGGAAATTTTGTAATGTAGGAAATGTGATCATTCCCAGGTGTCATTCCACACATTATACACAATTGAACTTTACTTACTTTTCTCCATAAATACAAAGAAAAAAGAATCATTTACAGTTCGTAAGAAACTGCATTTGTATGTTTCTCAACGTGTGTGCGGGTGTGTTTGTGTGTGTGCATGTGTGTATGTGTTTGTTAATTAATTACAATTTAAACTTTACGTGAGTAAATAATAAACTTATTGTGGTATCTCACGTTTCGGAGACTGTTTTGAGACGGATATGGGACTACTTTGGATCGGTTTTGAGATGATTTTGAAACTTGTCGCGGAGACGTCTTCTGGACATAGGGTTTAAACAATTCAGAAAAAAGTATTTATATATCAAATTGAAATTAGACCAAAATATTAAGTAGAGCTATGCCCAGATGTCGGTATTCATACAAACAGAGTGAAATCAAAACAATCCATGTTGCAACCAATGTGGTTTGAACGCGAATTTTCAACGGGCTCTTTCCTTCTATCCTCCATAAGCACACCCCCCCCCTCAAAAAAAAAAAAAAAAAGATAAGGTACATTGCCAGTTGGCCGTCTAAACCCGCTTTGAATAATGTCCGTTTGGCTCCATCCTACATTGTCTCATTTCATTTCGTCTATAACAAATTTGTCTTTTTACCTTTTGGTCTATGGTCATTTTGCCTATGCACCATTCCGTCTCATTTGTGTTTGGTCTACAACCGCTTGGTCGATTCTTGTAATATGTATGCCAAATTTTTATTTGCGAATTAGACGAAAAGCGATTAGACTAATTGGCTATTCGTCGATTCGGCAATTACCCCAAATGTCATACGAACAATGGATATAAAAAGCAACCTTAATACATTGGTTATTTACATAATGGTAGTTTTTTATTTATTTATTTTTTTTATGTATGTGTATGTGTGTGTGTGTGTGTGTGTGTGTGATTCATGTGAGATGAGATTCTTTAATTCATATTTGAAGAGACATAAATTCACAATTGTGCACAAATAAATAAAATGATTTAAGTAGGGGTTCAAAAAGAAAACTAACTATGTATAACGTTATTAAAAGAGATGCAACATAGAATTAAATTAACTAAAGTATACAACACACTTCCAATCAACACTCAATTCATCTCAAACATGAGATATCAAAAGCAAACATTCCGATCTAATAATTAATTAATTAACAGAGGCGAGTAAAATGATTAAATTGAGGTTTAATAAAGGTATAAAATACATGAATAATAAAGGAAACAATTACAAAGTTTAATTTAAGTGAAAAATGTCATCAAAGCAATTAAATAACAAAACTACGTTTTATTATCTCGTCTTCACTCTCTCTCTCTCTCTCTCTCTCAGCTAACACAACAGCAATGTCGCATATCTAGCGATCTAGGAAATTTGCTGCTACAAGTACTGGTGTCGCATACCTAGCGATCTAGATCGCTAGGAAATTTGCTGCTACTAGTACTGGTGTCGCATACCTAGCGATCTAGATCGCTAGGAAATTTGCTGCTACTAGTACTTCAATAATGGTCGCATTTCCTAGCGATCTAGATCGCTAGGAAATTTGCTGCTACTAGTACTGGTGTCGCATACCTAGCGATCTAGATCGCTAGGAAATTTGCTGCTACTAGTACTGGTGTCGCATACCTAGCGATCTAGATCGCTAGGAAATTTGCTGCTTCTAGTACAGGTGTCGCATACCTAGCGATCTAGATCGCTAGGAAATTTGCTGTTTCTATATTAACAGTAGCAGTTTGTCGCTACAAATTCATGCTCTTATATAGAAGAGCAAGAAATCGCTATTTTTGCGGTATTATTATTTCCCACCTAATACGTGACACAAAGTGTAAATATTATGATAATAAGTTCAAAGATGTCATGAATAATGCTAAGAAAACATGGAAAGTTATAAATGAGGTTTTGAATAAAAACAAAAGTAAGATTGATATTAATGAAATTGAATTTGAAGGTAGAACTATAAAAGATAAATCTGAAATTGCCAATTTATTCAATGATTATTTTAGCCAGGTTGGGCAAAGTATTCATGATAAGTTAGATAGTGCAGGAACTGCGCCATTTGATACATTTTTACAGGGGTCTATTTGTGAATCTTTATATTTTACTCCAATTACAGAAACATATATAATAAATACTATATCAAAATTTGATGTAAGTAAATTTTCTGGTTATGATGGAATAAGTGCTAAGATTGTTAAATCCTCTATTCATGCAATTGTATCACCCTTATGCAAAATTTTCAATTCTTCTCTTGAAAGAGGCATATTTCCCAATACATTGAAAATTGCTAAAGTTGTACCTATACATAAGAACGGTAATCGAAATATATTTAATAATTATAGACCAATTTCTATCCTTCCCGTATTTAGTAAATTTTTTGAGAAAATAGTTTATGATAAATTAATATCTTTCATTGATAAACACACTATATTACATAAGAAACAATTTGGATTTAGAAAGGGTTACAGAACTACACATGCATTAATCGAGTTAAGAGATAAAATCGCCAAAGCCTTCGAAAAGAAACACATTGTTATAGGGCTCTTTTTAGACTTGTCAAAAGCGTTTGACTGCATCAGTCACTCAATTTTACTTAACAAACTAAAGTATTATGGAATAAGGGGGAATGCAAATATGTGGTTTGAAAGTTATTTGAGCAACAGGAAACAATATGTAAATATTCACAATTCTAATTCTGATTACAAAAATCTTTCAGTTGGTGTGCCTCAGGGTTCAAACCTTGGGCCGCTTTTATTTTTGCTTTATGTCAATGATCTACAATATGTCAGTAAATTATTATCAGTTATTTTATTTGCAGACGATACCAGTCTATTTTTATCAGGTAAAAACCCAGTTGCATTAAACAATATATTGAATTCAAAAATTAAAAACATACAGACTTGGTTTACTATTTAAAAGTAGGAATTGTAAGATAAAAGACAATGAAATAAATATAGAACTTAATGATTTAAGAATAAAGAGAGAAAACAGCACTAAATTTCATAGATGAAAACTTGAATTGGAAGGAACATGTGAATTATGTGACCTTAAAAATATCCAGAACCATTGGAGTATTAAATATGTTGAAGCACATTTTACCACTGAAGATTTTAACTAATTTGTATAATTGTATGATTTTATCACATCTTATGTATTCTAACATTGTATGGGCAATTGTTCATCCTTTTTATTAAGCAAATTGTTTGTACTACAAAAACGTGCAATACGTACAATTACCAAATCAAATTATTTAGCATATACCGAACAATTATTTAAAAAACTAAAACTATTGAATATTTATTATATAAATAAGTTACAATTAGCATCTTTCATGTTTTCATATTTCAAACAATTGCTACCCAGTACATTCGACGATTATTTTGAATATATAGGTTTTCCCGCTCAATTTCATATTTCGTTCACCGAATTTCACATTGGGATCAAACGATTTAACGCAAGTTGCAATCGCGCTAACGCATCGTCAATCAAATTCATTTTTATTCACTCAAATTCCATATATTTCCAAACGATTCTACATAGCATTAGTTCGAATTCACATTAGGAGCATACAATTTCATGTATGAGCACTCATTTTAATTTACAGTTGGCCTCGGCATAATTTGTCTTCCCTCGTTCAAACAAATTCACGAATAGGCAATCGAGTTGTAAATAAGTGCATACAATTTTATATTTTAGTGATACTTCAGTAAAAGCTTACGATGGTATCTCGCTTATCATGAGACGGATTTAAGACTAGTTTGGGACAGTTTTAAGACGGTTTTGACACAGTTGCGGAGACGTTTCGGAGACGTCTCAGAGCTGAAAGGCCGAGTCTGCAAGCCGTTTCATGAGTCGCAGAAAATCGAACATGCTTAAAACTATGAATTTTTTCGTCGCGACGGGAAAAAAATTATCGGGGACGCCGAGTCGCAGAGACGTCTACGCAAAGTGAGATACTCATCATTTCGAGGTTCTTGCAGTCGTGTAATTTTTTTTTTTTTTTTTTTTTAAGTCTTTATGTCGAGATGCTTTGGTCGTCAGGAGATTGATGGCTAGAAATTATCAACCATAATGATCAGAGGGATTTTCAAGAACAAAGTATTTATTGTTCTTGTAATGAACTGTCGTATTCATCTGTATTGCGTATGATACAAAGTTAATGCGCATCCAGAAAATTACAAACACTGTCTTGTCAGTGTGTGTTCAATTTCTAAATTAAAGGTAGAAAAATCCAATACAAAACATTTAAAAGTAGAAACTTGATTGAACATTGAGAATTTTGTACATGATATAAGATCACAAATGGGAGATTGGGCTATATCCCTCCACAATCTCACTCTTAAAAATTGAAGTGTGTATATGGTCATATTCCTGAAAATTAAAGAGTTTAATTAAATTAAGTGCACAAAGTAGGAAATAGAATTCATATTAATGAAATTATTTGCCCTAAAGCGCGCCCGTTGCCGTTTCGTTTTAAATTGAATGAACGAATCTGGAAATTGGTGCATGACATTGACAATTGAATGAAAATATAGTGAATTTGTTTGTACCGAACAAAAATGTTAGTGCCGATAAATGAAATTGAGTACACCAAACGAAAATTTGCGTGCACGTAAATGAAATGCCTTGCTCGAATTGAAAATTTGTATGATCCAACCGGCACGAAAGCGGCAGCTGCGTGAATTTGAATGCACATAAATGAATTAGAGGGAGGAAATGATGAACTTGAACGGGAACACCTATAATAGCAATATTAATAAGTATAAACCAAGAAGTGCCAATAAAATGTATATACCTTTTTACCGTTTTAACTTTTCAAGAACCACAGTTAGTTTTAAAGGGCTACAGTTTTGGAATACCTTGCCAGATGCACTTAAAACAAGCTAAACTTTTCTTTCATTCAGGAAAAGAATCAAATCTTATCTTCTTAAAAGAGAGTAGTTTTTTATATCATCTAATTGCCTAATGTTGTATTTTATGTTATGTTATGTTAAGTTATATTATATTATGTAATGCCTTTTTGTTGTCTGTTAGGTTTGCTGTTGTTATTGTTGAGCTGTACATGTTTTGGTTTTGTTTGTTCGTTCTCTGTTGTTGTTTGAAGTGTGGTTAAATAGGGGATTAGCCCTGACAGGCCAATGGCCTTTGCTAATCCCCCACATCCACCACTCTTCACCTTTCTCTCGTTTAAACATAATGTTAACTATTAATGTATTGGTAATTTTATATTGTTTGATTTGTAATGATTTGTATTATTTCTCTTGTGTATGCTTTTTTAAGAGATGTGAAATAAAAATTGAATTGAATTGAAAATGACAAATGCTTTACTTTTTTTATATCATATCAAAAAATATATTTTAAAAAAAAAAACACAAACAAAACAAATGGGAAAACCTTTTCATTGCCATTGCATTTGTAATTATTTTCGAATTTATAAGCTTTCAGAATATTATAGCCTTTAGTTTAGATCTCTATTACTAAATACATCCACAAAATACAACTGCTTCTCCAAGTTGTTGTTCATACACTGACTATATTTAATATAAGTTACTTTATTATAACTCGACCCTCTAGATACATTGCATAGTATAGTACGCATAACACGCATAACTTAGTAGCTTCATGGTATACAGAAAGCGCTGTTTAAATTTGTTGAAAATTACCTGTTTTCTGGAGCTTCTAACATCATCGTTTATCATGTTGATCTCCCGGAAATGATGGAAATTATTATTTTAAAAAATATATCACAGTAATTATAAATCAAGGTCGGTAAAGCTTTAAAATTCGAAAAGGAAAAAAAAAAGAGAAAATAAAATATTATTAATAAATATTCAAAATTTTTACAAACTTTTTCTTGATGGAAATAACTTTGCACGGGCGTAAATCCCGGGGGATGGGGGGGATAAATCCCCCTAAATTTTGGGGAGGGGGGGGATGGCCTGTACAAACATCCCCCCCCCCCAGTTTTCAAGAAAGAAATGAAATAAAAAATACACTAGATAACTGTCTTATTGGTTAAAATATATAGCGCTTTCAATACTAAAAATGCCTCTTTTTTACTCCAAAAATCCCCAAAATTTCCTGATCGGTCGCTATGCGACCTCGCACTAAGTAACAAACAGTAACCTAAGTAATATAAAACGGTTGGATCCAATGCCCTCGTCTAGGGACAAACCTTTAGTAAAGGGTGTTGTTGACAGTCAAAAACATTAATGTAGTTGTGTGCGGGCCGTTGGTGGAGGGCTTGGGGCCTGCAGCATACAAAATTTTCATAGCAAAAATTGTGGTTTTGTTTTCTATCGCTGTTATTTAACAAAGGATGTAAAATTTATCTTCTAAATGGATACTAAATTTTCGGCTCGCGCTTCACTCTCGCTGATACTAAATAGGATCTATACTGCTCAAAATAATATCTCCTATTTTTAGCTTAAAAATTTCGGCTCGCATTACTTTTCCATTACTAAAGTGAACAGGAATCAAGGCAGCCATTATGATTCTTAAAAGCATACATTTAAAGACAAATTTTATTCGTATCCCCTCTCTCCCCGAATACATTTCTCTTTAGATGTATGCCTCTGACCTAAAGTGTCCTCCTTTCCAGAAAAAAATGCCCTTTCTATCGAGACCCCACTTTCAAATCCGTTCCACCGCCTGTACTATACATTTTTTTTTTTTTTTTTTTTTTTCGAGCTCACGGATACTATATAGGACCTTTAATGCACCGTGAAACATATCCAATTTCAGCTTTAAATTTTCGGCTCGCGCTCCGCGCTCGCTGATACTGAATAGGAACTATAATGCACAAATATCTCCAACAATCTTTAAGCTTAAAATTTTCGGCTCGCGCTTCGCGCTCGCATTAGTTTGTCCGTTACTAAAATGAACCATATAATCAAGGCAACCATAAGCTAAAAATCATACATTCAAAGACAAATTCTGTTCGCACCCGTCCCTCTCGCCTCTGATATATGGGTATTAAAAAGTAACGTTCCTTGTGTCACTAGTGCTTGTGTATGTCAAACAAGATCGCGACAAGTTGGCAAATTATTTCGCTCATCCCTCCCCCCCCCCCCCCCCCCCCACTCCTCGACACGGATTTACGCCGCTGTCACGGGCGTTAAAAATCCCGGGGGATGGGGGGGGATACATCCCCCCAGATTTTGAGGAGGGGGGATGGCCTGTACAAACATTCCCCCCCCCCCCAGTTTTCAAGAAAGAAATGAAAAAAAAAATACACTAGATTATAGTATTTTTGGTTAAAATAGCGCTTTTGATACTAAAAAGTGCCTCTTTTTAACTCCAAAAACCCGAAAATTTTCTTGCTCTGTCGCTATGCGACCTCGCACTAAGTAACAAACAATAGAGTAAGTGTAAAATGGTTGGATCCAATACCCTCGTCTGCGGACAAACCTTAGGAAAGGGTGTTGTCGACAATCAAAAACCTTAATGTATTTGTGTGCGGGCAAGGTTGGTGGAGGGCTTGGGGCCTGCAGCCCACAAAATTTTCATAGAAAAGATTGTCAATTTATTTTTTATCGCTGCTTTGTTAAGTAACTTACTTAACAAAGTATGTAAAATGTATCTTCAAAATGGATACTTAATAGGGTTTATCATGCACAATCCAGGGACCGCGGAGCATTTTTGAAATTTGAGGGGCTGAACAGGCTGAGAATCAAAAGCTATGTTCATTTTGTACACGTTTGTTGAGAAAAGTTGAGGGGCTGCAGTCCCCCCCCCCCCCAGCCCCCGCGGCTCCGCGGCCCATGCAATTAACTCAAACTTTGAGCTAAAAAATTTCGGCTCGCGATTCGCGCAAAGCTAATACTAATGTAAATGGGATCTACAATGCATAAACATCACAAATTTTTAGCTTAAAATTTTTTGCTCGCGCTTCGCGCTCGCATTACTTTTTTCCATTACTAAAATGAACGGTTATCAAGGTAGCCATCAAGATTATTAAAAGCATAGATTCAAAGACAAATTTCTTCGTAACCCCTCCATCTCCGAATACATTTCTCTTTAGGTCTATGCCTCTGATCTAAAGTGTCCCCTTTTTTTCGCACACGCGGATACTACATGTACTATAGGATCTGTAATGCACAAATTTCCAATTTCAGCTTCAAATTTTCGACTCGCGCTTCGCGCTCGCAGATAGTAAATAGGGACTTTAATGCACAAATATCTCCCAATTTTTAGCTTAAATTTTCGGCTCGCGCTTCGCTCTCGCATTACCTTTTTATTACTAAAATGAATTGTAATCAAGACAGCCATAAGCTAAAAACATACATTTAAAGACAAATTCTATTGCACCCCTCCCTCTCATCCGTTCCCCGGCCGACTCCTGCTAAAATTTCCTAGTGTATTATGTGAAACAAGACTCGCGACAAGTTGGTAAATTATTTCGCCTCATCCCCCCCACCCCCCCCAATCTGCGACAAGGATTTACGCCGCTGGCTGATGTGGAACCTAGGAATGCTGAGGTTGCAGCTAGGAATGCTGAGATTGAATCTAGGAAGGCAGAATCTTATATAATAGCTCAACAGGATGAAGCTAGGAAGAAAGAATCTGAATTATTAGATAAATAGATTAAGCTTGAAGGGTTAAAGAAAAATAATGGGACAGGAAATGGTTCACGGGCAGGGCATTCATATAAGCCTAGTATCCCTCCCCTCCCTGTTTTTCAAGAAGGAAAGGACGACTTAGACAGTTATTTGTCTAGATTTGGGAAACACGCCATGATTGTGGGTTGGAATAGGTCAGTATGGGCACCTGCATTGTGTTCATTGATGTCAGGTAAGGCTCTTGATATAATTTCTAGACTTACAATTGCCCAGTCTCAGGAGTATGAAACAGTAAAATCCTCACTTCTTAAAGGGTATGATCTTACGGAAGAAAGATATAGGACTAAATTCAGGTACGCTAAACTCAATAATGGTGAGACCTATGTCCAGTACGCTTGCAGGATTGAGAAATATCTCAATCATTGGATTGAGTAAAGCTCTTATGATGACGACATGGAAGGTCTGAAGAGTTTGCTCATCCAGGAGCAAGTATACAATTCATGTGGAAAAGAATCATTAATGTTCATTAAGGAACGTCACCCTTGTAACCTTTCGGAAGTTCTAAATCTAGCAGATCAATTCAATGAAGGCCATGCGGATATGAGAATAAGGAGAATGAATAAAGCCCATCATCAGTCCAGTTCCAAAAATGTAAATCCTAACGTGAATAAGAGTACTAACAATGCAATTAGTCACACTAAGACCGAGAAACCAGGTAAGTCCAAATTTGCAGACAAGAAGTGTTATTCTTGTAATAAGATTGGACATCTCTCTTTTAGTTGCCCAAGTAAGGCAGGTCGTCGTCAGATGGGAGCAGGCCACGTTGCCGGAAGGCCAGCAGATGAGACATCGTGTAGAGATGGTGCTGCTGTAGGACCTACCGACACGAGAGAGGCAGCTCAACAATACGACGACGCGAAAGGTCAACAAGTGATGGGAGCCG
>CALNVZ010003055.1:28164-42362 GCA_940671915.1 Paracentrotus lividus
CAGCTGATCCAGATGAAGACTGGACGCAAGAGAATCATCAAGACAACGCAGTGGAGACAGGGTGGAAGCGGCAGGTAGAATGGACTCCCCTTCAAGTACCCAAGCCACTAGAGGACGTTGTGACTGTGGATGATCTCATTTAGGCCCAGAAGGAGGACAGCTCGTTTAGATGCATCTAGGGAACTCGCTGAGAAAGGAGAAAAGAGGATAAGTAAGAATGGAAATTCATCTTGCTTTTTGTTTAGGAAGGATGTACTCTACAGGGAATACATCGATGCAACCCGAGGGTCAGATGTGGTTTTGCAAGTTTTGGTTCCCACTAAATTCAGGAATGCAGTCTTGAAGCTTGCCCACGAGTCGGTTCTTGGCGTTCATCTTGGTAATAAGAAGACCAGTGCAAAGATATTGGAGCATTTTTTCTGGCCAGGTATGCATGCAGACGTAGTGCAGTATTGTCGGTCATGTGGACCATGTCAACGTTCTTCGCCGAAGGGAAAGGTCACGAAGGTACCTCTGGGATCAACCCCCCTCATTGATGAACCTTTCAGACGTGTGGCGATGGACTTGGTTGGACCGATAGAGCCGCCTAGCAGTAAAGGTAACCAATTCATTATTTTTGTTGTAGACGAAGCTACTCGTTACCCAGAGGCGGTAGCACTTCACCAGATTGACGCACAGACAGTTGCGGAGGCGCTGATGGACATCTACTCCAGGGTAGGGATATCACGAGAGGTGTTGACAGACCGTGGCAGCCAACTCACACCAGAGCTGATGAAGGAGGTCAGACGTTTACTCTCCATTTGTCAGATGACTACACCTTATCATCATACTTGTAACAGACTGGTCGACCTCAATGGTACGTTGAAGTCCATGCTTGTTTGCTTACAGAGAGTTAGTTCAGGGGAGTACTGGCTTCTCACCCTATGAACTTCTGTTTGGGAGAGCAGTTCGAGGCCCTCTTGCTATTCTTCAGGAACTCTGGACGGGAGAGGTTAATGATGTAGATACCAAGACTATGTACCAAGACGTACTGGATTTGAAGGAGAGGCTGGAATCAACGTGTCGGGTTGCCCAGCAGACTCTCGGCAAATCGACAGTGAAGTGCAGAAGACGGTACAAGAAGAAAGCTAAGAAGAAATCGAAGAAGAGAATGTTCGAAGTCGACGACGACCACCTACTTCTATATCCGAGTGACGAAAACCAACTGTTGATGCAGTGGAAAGGACCTTTCAAGGTAGTTAGGAAGACGGGACATCTCGACTACAAGATCGACCTGGATGGTAAGATGACGACATTCCACGCAAATCTTCTGAAGAAGGATGACAGGAGAGAAGAAGTAAGTGCAGGAGTGTTGGATGTTAGTTGTAACTCTGTTGTGGATGGTGGCATATCAGAGGTAAGTGAAGGAGAGAGTGAGGATGTTAACCTTTCCCTCAGGAAGGATATTCTTCATGTCTCATATCTAACCCCAACAGAATCACGTAACGATGTGCCGATCAGTTCTCAACTGGATGATGACCAGCAAGAGACAGTAGACTCTATTTTACGTGAGTATAAGGAAGTTTTGAGAGACAGTCCAGGATTGACAGACACAGGTAAGCTTGACATTAAACTTGTCACTAAGGAGCCCATTAAAAGCAAGCCGTACCCCTTGCCACATGCTCTCAGAGGTAAGGTTAACGAAGAAGTTCAAAAGATGATGGATTTAGGTATAGTGGAACCATCCAATTCCCCTTACGCATCCCCGGTAGTTATGGTCAAAAAGAAAGACGGGTCTATTAGGTTTTGCTGTGATTACCGCAAGTTAAACCAAGTCACCGTAACCGATGCCGAACCCATCCCCGATCAGGAAGAAATATTTGCTAAATTGTCTAGGGCCAAGTATTTCACAAAAATTGATCTAACCAAAGGTTATTGGCAGGTGCCTCTAACAGAAAAAGCCAAGGAGTTGACGGCATTTGTGACACCAGAAGGTTTGTACCAATTTCGAAGCATGCCTTTTGGGCTAGTTAACGCTCCAGCAAGTTTTAGTCGGATTATGAGAGATCTACTCCGTGAATTGAAGTGTGTAGACAACTTCATTGATGATATCTTGATTCACACGGTACGTTTTGAGGAACATTTGGATACCCTCCGTGAGGTATTCGAAAGACTGAAGAAGGCCAACTTGACGGCATGACCAACGAAATGTACAATAGGATGTGTAAGTATCGAATTTCTTGGTCATCGTGTAGGTCAAGAAGAGCTTCGTCCAGTGCAAGACAGAATCGAAGCAGTGCAAGAAGCTCCAAGACCGAAGACCAAAAAGCAACTTCGATCCTTTCTAGGTCTTGTAGGTTATTACAGGCGATTCATTCCGAATTTCGCAGCCATCGCAGTACCCTTGACTGATCGAACGAAGAAGGGGGAACCACTTCTCGTGTAATGGGGAGATGCAGAAGAGGCAGCCTTCAATACATTGAAGATGAAGCTCGCTAGAGAACCCATCCTCCATCTTCCAGATTTAGATCACCCTTTCATCTTGAGGACCGATGCTTCAGATACTGGCCTCTAGGCAATCTTGCTTCAGGAAACAGAAGGTAAGAAGTTTCCGCTCGCCTACGCCAGCAAGAAGCTACTTCCAAGAGAGCAGGGCTACTCAGTCATGGAACGTGAGTGATTAGCGGTTGTATGGGGAGTTCTGACATTTGAACCGTATCTCTACGGCAAGCACTTCCACCTAGAAACGGATCACCAACCTCTGAAATGTATTGCCAAGTCAAAGGTGGCAAACGCAAGGATCCTGAGATGGGCTCTACTACTACAGCCGTTCCGGTTCACCATCACAGCGATCAAAAGCGTAGAGAACGTTGATGCAGACTACCTAAGTAGGATACCGGATAATGATTCTACATGAAGCAGACACCCGGATGAGTGTTTTTGGTTTTCTTGTAAATACATTTATATATTAATTGTTTGATTTTCCTTCCAGGTTCGGAGAAACTCACTCCAAAAATTATAGAAATTTCTTGAAGGAGGGGGAGATATGTCACAATGCGACTTTAAACCTATGTAGTGTTAACCCCTAGTAACCATTCAGCTTGTATATAATAAAAGGAATTTGGGTGGTTGACTCTAGCTATACTCCCAGAGTCAATCAACTGTATCTTCAATTAAGTGATAAAACCCGCTGAGGTGTAAGGAATAGAATTTTACTTTGACTTCTTAACAATCTTAGGTCATGAGCATTGGGTCGTTTACCTTCATAGATTTAGTTAAGTTAGGTGGGGCTCTAAAATTCTACTGATGTTTGTTTTTGTGTATAAGAGGAATGGATTAATGAGAATGTTTGAGATTGGAGTTTTGAATAAGTGAACTTAAAGCTTGGATAGTTAAGTAATTTTAATTGGATATTTTTAGCATGGAACAGGGAGCAGAGGAATATCGAGAATGATAACGAGTTTGCTTTTGAGAGAGTCAGGATGGAGAGGTGTTTGAGTAAAATCAAGTCAGATATCGTTTGATTCTCGGGAGAGGAAGACCCTTCCTTTCTTGGTCTTAGTTTGAGTGTGAGGGTGCGGTTCTTAGGCCACTACTTTGGGTGAATGTTGCAGGCTGTGTAGTGTAGGCACACCCAAGTTTTATTCCCTATCGTCAGCAGGCTGGTTCAAGGCAGTTCAGGCCAGGTAAAGCCACCACTGCCCTCACCTCATCAGGCACGATTGTTTGAAAGAACTGTAAGTTTACTATTTTATTGTTATTAATTAATTATTGTAAGTATAGAAGCAAAACATAGGGTTGTTAAGGAATACAGAATTGATTTTGCTTGTAGATTGAATTGATATTGGACTATTGGGGACTAAATTGGAAAGGATATTCAATGCGTTGGTGTATTTTGTAGAAGGAATATTTCATAGATGGAAATTATGTCAAATCATGTCAAACCAAGTAAACCATGAAATAATGCTATCCTATAATGCTAGTAGCAAGTCATCTCATTATGGAAGGATTATCAGTTCATACTTTGCATTATGCTATTTTCAATATTATGAGTTAATTGATAGTTATGTGATATATTACTTGTGAACTGAACAAGAGTAAATGCCAGGATGAGTTGATTGATATTGTATATGATAGAATTGATGTAAATATTCATTGAACTGAGAAGTGATTATTCTATTGGAAAAGAGATGTTTTCTTTCGAAAGATAATGTTTTCTCTTTTGATATTTACGGATAAAATATACTGTATTATTTACAACTTTTACCGTAATGCTATTTCTACAACTATTGATGGATTGTAATGTATGCTTTAAATAGTGTTGCTGGACCTTGTCTATTAGGAGATGGTTGTTTTATTTACTCTCATTAGGGACGAGCTGGGCTCGTACTTCATTGACTGGGCTAGGAATCTCGTACTTCAACGCCAAGGCTTATGCTTCGTCTTGGAAGCTCATAATTCATCGTAGAAGCTCGTACTACATAGCTTGTGATTCAACGTAGCAGTCTTCGTACTGTGTGCTCTCAACCCTCATCATTTCGTCCGTGAATCCGGACTGTTTTTTTTTTTTTTTTTGTCAAGAGTTCGCTCGCTTTCTTCGCGTCGTCGAAGCCACCGCAGCTTGCTCTTAGACGATTGTATTCATCGACCCAACGATAGTCATTGTCGACGTCGACGGGGCCTTTATTCTGAACTGTTAATTGTAACCTGATTAATTATACTACGGTCCAGTGTAGGTATTCTTCTGAGTATAAACCCTCTATTGGAGAAACTTAATTGTTGAAATTTATAACAAAAATATTGTCACAGTTTGAATACCAAATTATTAGGCCTTCAATAAACGAAAAGATAACAGAACTCTGATCAGATAAAATTGCAAGAAATTCATTATTTATCCATTCATGCTCATGTTAATTGATACATTGATGCTATTATTGATATGCATGTAATTCACGATATAATTTTGATTGTTCAATTTCTTTAAATGTATGTAGGGGAGACCGGGTATGGAAGTTACACGGGTCAGTTGTTACAGTTCTCAGTGTGCTAAGTTGGAACAAGAGAGTTTGTGCTAACTGGCATCTATATACAGCCTACACATAGCTGTGATGAACTGCCAGTCATGAGGTTTCTTTGTTGTTTTATTAAAAAGTAAATCAACAAAAACCATTTTTTACAGTTCAAAGTGAATTTTTAACAAAAATTAAAAATTGTAATAGTTCTTACAACTGAAGGCACATGATGATAGTCTGGTATTATAAATATAGTACATGTATGTCACTAATATACCCCTGAGCCATGCCCTGTTATTCTGCCTAATGGCTTTGCTACAGTTGATTTTATGTGTAAAATCACCCATGGGGTAGGTTGTTACAACACCCTACCTCATGTCGATGTAACAACCTACCCCAATTACATTACACATGTAAAGTAATTTTGTTTCAATTTTCAGGGGTTAATATTTTGAAATTCTATTATTACTTTATTCTATGCTAGAGCTCTACTTGATCTACTGTTAACGATACGAAGAAACTGGAAAGTTGAAAAAAAGTATGATATAAGAGATTTACACATTTTAACAAATTACCCCGTATGTCTACATAGTAACAATTTACCCCGTATGGTGTAACAACCTACCCCGTATACGGGGTAGGTTGTTACAAAAAAATGGCTTTATTAATTAAGCTGTAGTTAATTAGTGTTTACATGTTTTCAAGTTTTAGCCAACATAATAGGCTAACTACAGACCCAAAATGGAGTGTGTGAGTACTTTTATTAGAATTATCTGGCCCAAAATGTGAATTTTGTAACGTCCATACCCGGTCTCCCCTACACTTATTGAGCTGGTCGCTCTGAATTAAATTTATGTTACATATATATAGATATTGAATGATTGTGTGATTATTTGCCAGTGTTAACTTCTTTCGTTTCAAACAGAACCAAATCTATTACCAGACTGGGAATTTCAGTCCCAAGATCTGACACGCCCCCATCTATGCTACAAGTCAATTTGACGCCCCTATGTTTAAGCTTAATATAGCGCCCCTACCTTTAAGCTCAATCAACTGAGATTGGGACTCCAGAATTAATGTCGATTTGGCGACCCCTAAATTTAAGGTCGATTTTGGCGCCCCTATGTTTAAGCTCAATCTGGCGCCCCTACGTTTAAGCTCAATTTGGCGCCCCTGTAGTTTAATGTCGATTTGGCGCCCCCTTAATTTAAGGTCGACTTGACGCCCCTAAGTTTTAAGGTCAATTTGGCGCCCTTTGTTTAAGCTCAATTTGGTAAAATTGGCGAACCTTTTTTTTTCTCTCCCCTCCCCCCCCCCCTTTTCCCCCTCTCTCTCTTTCTATCTCTCTCATTTTCTTCCCCTTTCCCCCTTTTCTCCCTTTCTCTTTTTTTTTCCTCTTTTTTTTCTTCTGTCCCTTTTTTTTTCTTTCCCTTTTTCCCTTTTTCCTCTTCTTTTCGGCGCCCCCGGCCCCTGCGCGCCTACCCGGGGGGCCCGGGCCCGTAAATCCCCCCAGATACCCAGAATACACGCACGTGTAATAAAATCATCAACGCCCTCACCTGACGATATTAGAGTTTGAGGATACATAGTCCCATATATTTATGTTTTTGTAGATAATTAAAAAAAGTCAGCCCAAATTTGACCCAAAATGTGAATTTTGTAACGTCCATCCCCGATCTCTCCTAAAGCTTCTTTTTTTCCCTTTTTCTCTTTTTAAGTTATAATGTATAGATCAGTTGGAAATCCAATTAGATGTTCATAAAGGGAAAATACAGCTTTTCAAGAGCAATTGAAATAATTTTTTTTTTTTTTTTTTTTTTTTTTTTTTTTTTTTTTTTTTTTTAGAATGGTTAGAAGCAAACTTAGGGCAGGAATTGAAATAGTGAAGATGATAAAGGATTTTGGAAATGATAGTAACTTTCTCCTTGGTGAGGATGATTTTGTATTGTGAATTTTAAAAGGAATCTTTACTCATGGTATTAATATATAGATAACTTAATATCAGGTTAGATTTAGACAGGGAGGGGAAATGTTATTTTTGCAAAAGCAATGAGAAAGAAAACTTATGTTAATTTTGTTAATTAATATTATTTTTAGCGGAATTTATATTAGTATAACGTCTGAGGTATTGAAATCCGCTGTAACGGACTTGTGATTGATTTGATTTTTTTTTTTTTTTTTCGATGGTTTAAATTGGTATTTTTTCATTACTTATTTATCGGGTGAATTTTATGTGTTGATTGTCACCCCATTTTTGGTCAATTTTTTTAACACTCTGTCCCCCTTTTTAATGATAATAATAATGAACCATTCTTGTAAAGCGCATATCACAAAATAATAACGATGCCATGTTTTCAATTGTCGCCTTTTAGGCCTGTGTACTAGGTGGCATGCTTGCAGCAATTGCTCGTGGCTACCGAACCCAGGTCGATTTCCTAGCCGTCTACCTTGCCGAAGCTCACGCTGAAGGTGTGTGGCCGCTGGGAAGCAACAACAGCTACATAAAACGGCATACCTCTCTCCAGGAAAGGATCGCGGCTGGCAAGTAGGTTGAAAATGATAATTAAAAAAAATTGCTTTCAAGAATTTTAAAACTATATTGCCAATTCACAGAACATAGATAGTAACCCAGTAGATACAGCAGTACGTTGCCTTCTGCCGCCCGCGAATCATTGTGATGAATTATGATCATGATGATAGTCATTATCAATATTCATGATAAAAGTGACTATGGTCTTGATCTTGATCTTCATTGGTATTTTAGAAAACTATGTATGTTCCCATCTAATCACTATATTCGATCAATCACAAGCATTTAAACATCTATTATGTCTATCCATAGGCTAAATGCATTTTAAATTTACCAAACAACTATAATTTCAAGAATAGGAAGGAGACGAGCAGGAAATATAAACAGCTTATGAAATAAATAGCTCCCGGGCGCGGATTTAGCATTTGCTCTTACAAATAACTTCATCGGCCCAATCTGTTGAAATTCGTTGACATATTGACGTTATTATGGTTGTGCATGGGTCGATACATTTCTTTGTCCCAGTTGATGGTGGATCCGGTATTCTTTCAAAGGGAAAGGAGATGGTGATTGAGGAGTAGAACTAAGTAATGGATAATGAAACGGAGATTTTGTGGGTCAGCTTCGGGCCTGCCTGTATGGCTACAATCGCGAAAGTTTATCGATAAAACATTTTTACTAGTAATAGAGGGACTGGGTTTAAATGTATCAAATAAATGATGATCACATGAATTGTAGAACTCTACTCACACTTTCCCTGTGTTTTTTTTTTTTTATTTATTATTTTTTTTTTTATTGTTATTTTTCCATTGGTATCTAGAGATCTTCTCCGGATTGATGCCGAAACGCACAATATTGCATGACTGATGACGTCTTCTTTTTTTTTTATCATAGATATGTTACTAGTTCAAAATATTGATTGTAATAACTAATGCAATTGAATTCAGACTCAGATTAATGTCTAATCATTAAGGTTTTATCTTTAGAAGAATTACAAAAAATTAAATCACTCTCAATTTTGAAACGGCAACAATTGATGTTGGTTAAATCACTGACTTTACTTTGAATCAAATGTGACAATGTACATTTTGTCTTTGAAAATATTTAATAATTTTAATTGTTATTCACTAAAATATATCTTGACATTATAGCTAGACAATAAAGTAAGAGGTCGTGGTTCCATGAAGTACTTGGCGTGGACAAAGCAAATGATGTTTTCACAGGCAATATGAACCTGTGAAGGCGGATCAAAAAAGTTGTCACTGTCAATAAAGCATATTCATGCAACAGCGCCCTCTCACAATCATATGTTTTGTCATGCGAGTTCATTTGCTCTAAAATAAAAACATAAATGGTGATCACTGTCTCCTACATCAGATATCATTTGTGTTTGTGTAATGGTGGGAATATGACTTGCCATGAAATGGGTTTGAGACGGTTTTAAGACTAGTTTCAGACGGGTTTGAGACTAGCTAGTCGCGGAAACGTGTCAGAGACGTCTCCTGAGTCTCCGCGACGTCTCATGAGTTGCAGGAAAATCGAACATGTTCATATAGATGAAATTTTTTTTCATCATGAGATGTCTCTGAGACATCTCGGAGATTTGGAGACATCTCTAAGTCTCCGTGACGTCTCCGAGACACGGGAAACCACCATTCATTTTTTTTTTTTTTTTTTTTTTTTTTTTGGGGGGGGGGGGGGGTTCAGCTTTAAAAAAAAGTTGTCCGTGCAAGTGCCATATATAATCATTTAATAATGTAAGCGTTTCTATGGAAGTTCTTGGTTGTAACTCTGACAATGGGAAATATAGTCAATCGCATATTGTCCTCACTTATCCTGCTTATTGCGGTATCAATGAAGTTTGTTACTTTTATACATATGGTGTAATTCATAGGCCACCCCTAGTCGATTTTTAGTTGTGGGAAGGAAGGATAGAATACCAACATGAGATTGTATGTGGAAGAAGGAGACAGCGAGAAAGAGAAGACCATCAGAAATGTCAGATTGCTTGATAAACTGCATGTGTATCCATAACTTTATTTTCCTTCCTTTTTCTTCCCCCCCCCCCTCCCCTATAATATACAAATGGCGTGTAATTATGATACCATTAATAACGTAGAATTGTTATTATACTTGGAAACACATTTCCTATTCTGTTTCAGTTCTTACAAAAAGCCATATTTATCATATTCGAGATTTCCTTTTTACACGATATGTCAATTTAATTATCATGAAATGCAATTCCACTTGAAAAATTGCTGTCTCGGCACCCTCTTATGTTGAAGTGTCAATTGACGTGTCAAAACCGAAAGTGAAAGTTTAAAAAATGTTTGTTTGTTTGTTTTTTTTTTTTGTTTTTTTTTTTTTTACTTAGATTGGTTTCTCTCTCTCAACTAGGAAGTTATATCAAATATGTAATAAATTATCTTGGATTGGAACTCATATCCCCCTTATTCGCCCAATTCATTTTTGCGAAATACGACATATGATTAAAATTTACATTACATAAATTACATGCATTCATTACCAAAAACTACATGTAGGTAAAACATATAATATAATATTTTGCCAAAGAAATTCAAGTATCAAAACATTCACGTGTTGCTCGCAAAACAGATATAAATATCGTCTATCCCATTTGAAAGATTCAATTCAATTCAATTCAACTTTATTTTTTCATTTCCACAGAAATCATATTTACATTTGAACAAAATAGAATTGTGCAAGTTAACATCGAATAATATAATAATATAATTTACAAAATTTACAAAATAATTATATAACTGCATATATAAATACTTTTTTTATAATATAATTTGAGATAGGATACAAAATTCTGTTTTTTGTTTTTTGTTTTTTATATTTCCTATGGAAATGGAGGGACCCATTAAAAAGTGAGTACTTGTAGAATATGGGTCCCTCAAAATAACACAGTAACATTTAAAAAAAATCGGCTTTGAATAAAGTCACAATTTTCTTGAATTCGTAGGGTTTTTTTTTTTTTTTAATATATATATATATATAAACAAGTAGTAAAATAAGGACTGCTATAGGCCTGCGAAGAACAGTAAGAAACAAAAGAAAAAGAAAACAAAATAAACAAACAAAGGAGCAAACGAAAATACAACACAGACGTGGGTAAAACAAAACAAATCCGATTTTTAGTAGATAAACATAAGACCTAAAATTGAATATCTGCATATAAGACTATTTATTGTTAAATTGAAAAATATAGAAAAAAGTATAGAAAAAAGTATAAGCATATTCTCTTCCAGAATGACCAAATCAAAGATGCCCTGTGTCATGTTTATATTTATTAAACAAAAATTTTTAAAGTCTTTTTTTAATGTACTTAAGATAGGGGGCATTTTCACAGAATCGGTAATGAATTCCACAATTTTGACCATCATAGAATAAAAGTGTTTTTAGCAAAGGATGTTCGAGTAAGGCAAATGATATTCTTCTGATTGTCTGGTTGAATGTTGATGAAAAGAGTGATTTTTGGAAAACAAATTCTTAAAGTATTAGGCAGTAAGTCATTATTATATTTATACATGAATTGACCTAGGCTGAAGCCAAATAAATCTTTTACTTTCAAATATTTTTCTCAAAGATAATGGATTAGTATGGCGAGGAAATTTGCCTGACAATAATTCTAACTGCTCTCTTTTGTAACAATAATATTTATCAAGACTGGTCTGATGAGCGTTACCCCCAAGCGAGTAACCATAATCAGATAAGGTAATGTCAAGGAAGATATAAATCTTAATAATGCTGTAGATGGGAGTTGAGTTTTAAGTCGATTAAGTATACCGATATTCCTCGAAATTTTGTTCGCAATGTTGTCAATATGAGCTTTCCATGAAAGTCTATTATCAATTATAACACCTAGAAATTTAGAATGGGAAACCTTTTCCAAAAAAGCATCGTCAAAACTAAATCAGTTGGCAAGGAATCGATTGAATTACTAAAAGAATATATTTTGTCTTTGTGTAAATTTAAAGACAGTCTATTTGCTCGAATCCATTGAATATATTTTTGTAATTCAGAATTTACAATTTCAACAAGTGTATTTGGATTTGAATGAGAAAAGAATAAATTTGTTTCATCAGCAAATAGTATAAAAGACGTATACTAGATGATCTATACAAATCATTTATATAAATGTATAACAAAAGCGGGCCCAGCAAACTGCCTTGAGGAACCCACACAATTAACATGTTGTAATTCAGAAGTGTGACCATCAATAAATAAAAACTGTTTCCTATCAGAAGGTAACTCCTGAACCACCCCAAGGCCTTCCCACGTATACCATAATTGGAAAGTTATGAAGTAAATATCGTGGTTAATCGTGTCGAAGGCCTTGAAGTCCAGGAGTATTCCACCATATGACTAGAGAATCAAGAGCATGAGCTACCTTTCAACAAGTGATAATAATGCATGACTTGTGCTATGATTATCTCTAAATCCAAATTGGAAATCACATAAAATATTTTGATCTTTCAAAAAATTTAACGTTCTTTTATGTATGAGTTTTTCTAAAACTTTTGAAAGAGATGATAATAAAGAAATCGGGCGATAATTATTTACATCTTGATATCACCTTTTTAAATAATGGAATGACTTTGCAATTTTCATAACATTTGTACTTCTCCATTCAAAAAAAGATAAGTTAAAATATGGACCAATGGATCAACAATGACAGGTATTATCCCTTTAACAATAGCGTTATTAATTTATCAAAGCCAGAATTTTCTTATTATTTAATGAGAAACGATATCAATTATTTCGTATTTATGAGTTGGAAAAAGAAATAGAATTTGCCATTTGGGGGTGTAAAAAATCCTTGAAAGATTAATTTGATTGTGGTATATTTTGTGCTAAAGTCTCTCCAATTAAAGAGAAATGATTATTAAAATCTTGCAATTCTATTAGAATCATCATTATTTCATTATCCTTTTTATTCTAATAACTTTTATTTTCTTATGAACTAAATTCATGCTTCTTTAAGAATTCCCAAGTACTCTGCATAATCATGTTTATAAAACTCTAACGATCACAAATATTTCTTTTTCATAACGCAAATTCTAAAATAGCATCTTGTATGAAGTATTTTCTTTAGATCTATCTTAAGATCTGATTTATACTTATAGTACAACCTATTTTTTGTATTATGCACCTTAAAATCGATTTGGAATCCAAGGAAAGTCTAGGCGGTATATTTATAATTATTTACTTTATCTTTTTGCAAGGGAATACATGCATCAATTTCTTTATTTAGAACATCTAAAAATTATTATACGAAGTATTTACATCATCAGTGTTATAGACATTGACCAATCTGCGTGTCTAAACTGGCACCCCAGTCTTGCTATACTTTGGAAACCGGCGTCTCAATGGGCGAGGCCGTTACCTTTTTTGAATTGAGAGATAAACTGGTAAAAATGGGACTAATGATCAGATATCAGAAAGTTAATGTATGAATCAGAGTGTGGAATGCATTACTAAAGATATTATCAATTAAGGTTGAAGAAGTATTGGTTATACGTGTGGGCTTAGAAACAAGAGGAAAAAGAATTGATAGAAAAGTTCCAAAATTCATAGACATAAATTATCAGTATCATATTCAACAATCAATATTAAATCGCCAATTACAAAGCTCTTTATATTCATTTAAAAATTTCAAAATACTTATTGAGGGAAGATACAAATTCTAAAGTGTTACTACTTGGGGTCGATGACTACACCAATTAATACATTTTTCTGACCTGGCAATACGATTTCTATAAACAAGGATTTCCAAGATATCATTCATTATGTAATATCATTACAAACATTGTAAGAATAATTTTTTGAAACGTATAGACCAACACGTCCTCCAGCCTTTTCCTTCCTATGTTGAAATGAAGTCATGCCCATCTAGGGCAAATGGTGGATTGGGATTTGTGGATAACCAGTTTCGCGTAGGCCAATTATGGAGGGAAGACATGGCAAGAATTATCTAGGAGGACTTGTAAATCAATAAATGTTTATTAATACTTCAATATTCAATTAGATAAGGAGAAGATATTTATTATAAGTATTATTACACATAAAGTCTTTGAATTGAGAATTAGTGATGTACTCAGTTTGGGAATTGGCTATAGACTCATCGAATTGATCATCGGGAAGAGAATTGAACGCTAAGTTATTATGTACACGTTTCCATTTAGAGTTGGAGAACAAAAGGCTTTCGTAAGAAAATAGTCTATATACAATAATGTGCAGTACCTAAATTGGAATTTCCAAAAACGTTAGGAGAGATTCGGTCTGAATGGATAACATTGTAATACAAAAAATACAAATTAGGAAAAACAAGAAATAATACACATGTAAACATAAAAAAAACAAAAGAGAAAAAACCTCACATATTTAACAAGAAATCTTCGCAGGCTTTGAGAACAGTCAAAACGGTAACAACTTGAACTCCCTGGTATAATACCAAAAAATCGAAATAGATTACATATACTTAACATAAGTATACATATATGTGTAAAGAAGAAATATATATTATATGAACAATAAGTGAAGATAAAATCAATTGATAGGAATCATGCTAAATTAAAACACAATAATTGAATGCTCATTTAGATCAAATACAACTGCAAATCGTGACAGACTAAGAACAAAGCTACCTG